>JASCZW010006708.1:0-85181 GCA_034211315.2 Aedes japonicus
TGGACACCCTTTAAGCCAAGAGCTGGATGATTTGGAAGGCGACTGAACAACCTCTGATGAAGAGCGTCAATCGCAAATATCGAGTAAAATCAAACTCAGCATAAAAATGCTTCGATGTATGTAAGCTGAAATAAATACAGGGTGAGTGGGAATTCCTGTCAGTGAAGTATATGGTCATAAAAATGGAATGCTTGCATGAATTTTACTTTTCAATGTATTTCCGGTTTGGCATATCTTTAGCGTTGGTCCTAATCTATTTTAATTCAAATCTTTCACCCTTTGCCTTAATTACCAGCCACAGGCGTTGTTGAAAAGCGTATCAAGCAACACAAAGCTGTCATAATTAGTTACAGCAATTTAATTGTAACTGAATTGAGTCACATTGAAGCTAATTTTACTCGTCTGAAACAAAGGGGTCATAGCTGGCACGATCGATATCTTGAGCCATGTTATTCCATATTTTCGCCAAACGTTTCTCAAAGGTTGCCACGGTTAGACCTTTAGTTTTCCCCAGTTAACCCAGAATGTAGTCCCACGCATAGAAGTCGAGAGGATTCATATCAGATTAAGAGACAGGCCAGTTCTTTCGACGAAATAAAACCCGGAAAATGGTCCTCACACCAAGCCTGTTTAGTTTTTGTCTGGTGGATGCAGAATCTTGTTTTGAGCAGTATGGTGCATTCTTGAAGTGTTTCTTGACAAAGGGAAGCCAATGGTTCTTCAAAACATTATCGATGTAATATATACTGTTGTTTACATTTTAACGCCAGGTTCAATGAACAGCAATGAAAACCTTGATAGTTTTGGAGAAACATCCTTAAAACCATCCCCCTTGAAACATTCTGGATCCTTTGAACAGCTAGTTTATCAGGAGGAATATCAGAAAGATGTGCTGCATACAACCAATCACACCAATGGGTGTGGTGATTCTTTAACAGGAACCTTGTCTTGGTCCGAAAACATAATTTCACAATCACCGAGCAACTTCCGACATCTTTCGAACCTTGCAATCGTCTGCTTAACATTGTTTTTTTTTTTGTGGATTCTGTCCAAGGTCGCCTTTCAAAATACTCCTGATCGTTGACTGCGACATTCTCAGTTCTTTGGCCATCTTTCGGCCAGACTTACCAGGATCTGTAACTCGTTTGCTGACTTCCGGACACCTGAGGTCTGGGAGGTATTTTCCAAGAACCGGATTCTTTGTAGCGTTCGATGGGGCGAAAGATGGGTGGTTTCAATTTCTTTAAAATAGAACACGGTCTAAAATGTTTCGTAAGTAGTCATGTCACGAGCTCCCTTTTCGCGTTCATGATTACCTCGAGTCTCAAACGAATGAATATTCAAAACCAACTTGCAAGCCGTGTTGAAATTTGTATTAACTACACACAATGTGGAAACATGTCTGTGATAAACCTATCCAAAGTTTCACATGTTTAGAAAACGTTGACAATTATAACTCACCCTGTAAACTGAGCTACTGTAAAAGTTTGGTTTCATTTCGATAGCTATAGCCGATTTACCAATCACTCTACAATATTACAATATTTATCAGCTCAGCCTTTAGCAACCGATGAGACGATAAAGGATTGGGAGAAACTAATTTTATACCAAGAAAATGACGATATAAGGACTGTATCGTTAATTATGAGTACACCCAAAACTTGCTGTATTTAAATGTGTTTTATTCATTTTGCAACTCAAATTCATTTACATTGTTTATTGACCATCAAAAAAGCCCATTACATCAGTCTTGATGTTCCTCATGAGGTTTTGCACAACCGTTCCGTCGATGGTTTTGCTTTCGTTTATTCACTCTTTTTAGAATTTGATGATGTCGTCTGCTCCTCTAGCTTTCTTCCGCAATTTTCCTTTTATCTAACCCAAAAATTTCTCAACGGGCCTTATTTTCGGACAATTTGAAGGATTGTCGCCTTTTCCACAAATATTATTCTCTTCATACCAGTCCAAGGTGGCACGCGCATAGTGGCAGGATGCCAAATCAGACCAAATCAGTGTCGAACCTTTGTGTTTTCGGATTAGTGGCAAAATTCGTTTCTGAATATATGCGGTAGTGAAAAAAGGTGTCGATTTCCTACCGCACTGGCAAATTTGGAACAGTCGTTCCACGCTTCACGGTGTAAAACTGTGCCCCTGGAAGAGCCCTGTAGTCCAATTTGACGTACGTCTCGTCATCCATGATAATGCAAATGTCATTTTTGCTCAAAACGTCGTCGTACAGTTACGAGTCCGTGTTTTCACGGAATCTGCCTGAATTTGGCTGCTTTTCGGACATTTTTGTTCCCGGTACGTCTTCAGGGAGTTTCGCTCAATTTGCGCATTTTACCATTCCAATTGTCGTTCCACCCTTTTTTGCGCAATCTCTGATGGATACCTCCATTTTCCTTCAAAAACTTCGCAAATTTGTTTGTCCAAATTTGGGCTTGACGCACCTGTTTTTCTACCACGGCCGGCCCACCGACAAACCGACATGAAACTCAATCTTCACTATTGATCAAGAATCCGTAACGACCAATTCAAATGTGCAGCGATCTCATCTGTCAAAATCTATAGAATCATTTTATCTAGATCAAATAAATGTGTCCAGAATTGCTCAGATATGAACCTTCATATCAAGTTCCCAAGCGTGTTCGTGGCTTTAATAAACGTGCTTCGCGAACACGAAGATAGATGTCAGTAAAATTATTTGAACTAAAATATCAAGACATTTTCTATTGTCATTCATGTCGGTTTGTCGGTGGCCGGCCTACTGAATAGAAAATTACCATTAGCAGTATGATCATTATTATACATTTTCATTTATGTTGTAATCACCATTATACGTATCATCCGTGTATAATGCTGGTGTAATGTAAGAAATCATTATCGAGTACTTTTTCAAATGGACGTAAGTAACATTTGGACGAATATGAGAAAATCAGCATTGGATGTTTTTGAATTTATTTTTATTCCTATTTGAAAACCAGGCATGTTTATCCCAATTAATTTCCACTGAATGACACATTGGTAAAAGATATTACATCACTGTTCTTAAAAATTACATTAGGAGTGAAAATTCAAGTTTCATTTACAAAATTGTTTCTTACATCGGTCTGCAATAGAAAAAGATAATACGTCATTTTGATAAGTCAGTATGATGAATGGCATGTTACTTTCGTCAAAATGATACGTCATTCTGCGAATGACAATGTTGATACGTCGAAATGTTACGTCAATTTGTCATAGTTCACACAGATACGTCGAAATTATCAAAATGACGTATTAGTTTTTTTCTGCAACAAAACGGTGTAAAAATATCTTTGCTAAAAATATCAATTTTTACTAAACAAAATCTAAATTTTTAACCTTGTAGTATAAAGACTTTTACTTAAGCGTCGTTAAGAGGCATTCAAATGATATAACAATGATTCGCAAGTTACTTTTCAACACAAGCGGCGTATGTACACTATTCCCAAAAAGTGCAAGAGTGGTTTTACACCGTTTTGTAAAAAGTTCGTAAAAACTTTCAGAAATAATCCATCAAAAAGTTCAACAAATATGGGCATGTAAACATGATTTTTTAATAACATGCCATGAACAACGCGTTTGTTTACATTTTGTTACTTACGTCCTTTTGAAAAAGTACTCGAGCATTCAAACTTTAAGCAGCCATAAATAGCGTATTCTATTTATGATAATGATTTCATAAACAAGAAATTAACGGTGCCGTCACCGACAAACCAACATGTAAGACAATAGAAAATGTCTTAATATTTCTGTTCAAATCACATTGCTGACATCTGTCTTCGTGTTCGCTGAGATCGCTTATTGAAGCCACGAACACGCTTGGGAACTTGATAAGAAGGTTCATGTCTGAGCAATTCTGGACACATTTATTTGATCTAGATAAAATGATTCTATACGTTTTGATAGATGGGATCGCTACACATTTGCATCGGTCGTTAGGGATTCTTGATCAATAGTGAAGATTGAGTTTCATGTCGGTTTGTCGGTGGTGCCGTATAGTATATGTTAGAGAATGAGTATAGACTCACAAGCGTGCTTTGTATTCACTTCGCCTTGCTTTGTTTATCTTGGTATATACTTCACCTCACTCATGTAACCGCATTGATTTGAATAAAGAACCATTATTATTTGCACAGTACACGAGTAAACAAGTGTTTATAACATGGTGTCAGAATTCTTCGAAACAAGGAAGCATAAAAGTACTGCGTAATAACTAAAAAAACTGCCTGCGATGTCGCAGCCACAACAGCAACAGCAACAGCAGCCTGCACTGCCGCCTGGAGCACCCGTAATCAACAGCGGAATACCCTTCCCGAGCCGCTGAAGCTAGATGGCAACTTGCGGGAAAATGTCGAATTGTGGAAAGATGCTTTCGATACCTACATCATTGCATCGGGAGTCGAAGTATTGGACGAAAGAGTAAAAATAGCCACGTTCAAGTCCGCTTTGGGCACGGAAGGTAGGCGAGTCTTCAACCTCTGGCCCCTCCGGGATGAAGAAAAAAACACCGTAGCCGCTTGTCTGCAGTCTCTCACGACGTACATGATGCCGAAGAAGAATGTTAAGCTTGCCCGGTACGAATTCCACCAATGTCGGCAGGAGCCTAGTGAGGATGGCAGCGGAGCAGAGGGTATGTCTAAATTTATCTGCCGTGCTCGAACGTTGGTTAAAGAATGTAATTTCGGTGAACTGGAAGACGAGATGTTGCGGGATAAGATAATCACCGGCATTCAGGATATGCACCTCAAGAAAAAACTCATCGAAACGGAAATCGAAACATCTGCGAAAGTTATCGAACTTTGCCAGGCCGAAGAAGCAACTCGAGCTGAAATGGAGCACAACCAGTGGCTCGCAACTCAGTTTCAAAACGTCAACAAAATTGTTGGAAGCGGCAAAAGCGGAAAGTTGTGTGGTTTTTGTGGACGAGCTTATCACACAAATCTGTCGGATTGCCCAGCAAGGGGAGCAACGTGTAATTACTGTGGTCTGAAAAATCATTTTGAGGTAGTTTGTAAAAAAAAGAAGGAGCAGCAAAAACAATCCGGCGGTTCAAGCTCTGCGAGAAGGCCAGCGAGAAAGAAAGTTAACGCCATCGAAACGGAAGTCGATCATCCGAGAACCACTGACCAAACGCGTGATGAGGACCAGGAAACTGTTAGTACGTGTCAATACCTCTACAGTCTCAAGCAGGAGAACGATGGCCTGCTAAAAGCGACGCTCACCTTTCTCGACGCAAACAAGCACCAACGTCGAGTATCGTGCATTCTGGACTCGGGAGCTTCATGCAACGTGGTTGGCGAAAGAAATGCAAAGGAAATTCTCGGAACAAAACGGCTTGCCCTCGACAACCAAAGCGCACTCTTGAAAGTTTTCGGCGGAGGCACGTTCCGATCGCTGGGTCGTACCGAAATTGACTGCGTTCATAACGGAACGTTATACAAAGTAGTTTTCCACGTTGTAAATTTCGACCAAATGCCTCTGTTATCTGTCAACACTTGCTTGCGCCTCAAACTAATCCAGTTGTGTTTCTCCGTCACCGAGGATCAGAAATCTGAAGCCAAACGAATCATGGGTGAATATGCCGACGTTTTCTCAGGACTAGGGAAGCTTGAAGGACGTGTCCACTTGGATATCGATACAAACGTACAGCCGATTGTTCAGCATCCACGCAGAGTAGCAGTTACGTTGAAAGAAGACCTCCGACAGGAATTGATCAACCTGGAAAAGATGGGAGTTATCACCGAAGAGAAGCGGCACACAGACTGGGTAAGTAACCTAGTGCTGGTTAAACGAAACAATAAATTGAGAGTGTGCATTGATCCGATAATGCTGAATAAGGCATTAAAAAGGCCACATTACCAAATGCCGACACTGGATGAGCTTTTGCCAGAACTGTCAAACGCAAAAGTTTTCACTACTGTTGATGTTAAGTCCGGCTTCTGGCAGGTGGAGCTAGACGAGGAGAGCTCAAAACTTACGACTTGTTGGACACCCTTTGAAAATACCGATGGCTTCGCATGCCAATGGGAATATCACCGGCTCCGGAAGTGTTCCAGCAAAGAGCTCACGAGGTCATACAAGGATTGAAAAACGTGCGTGCTTTGATGGATGACTTCATGATCTTCGGGTGTGGAGATACCGTAGCAGAAGCGTTAATCGACCATAATCGAAATCTCCGAGCTTTTCTGAAAAGAATGAAAGAAAAAAATATTAAACTTAACCCGGACAAAATCAAACTATGCCTGGATAACGTTAAATACTTCGGACACATACTGACAGCTAACGGAGTAAGACCGGATCCGGAAAAGGTGAGCAGCATTTTGGACATGCCGAAGCCTGGAGATGTTCCAACCATCCAAAGGTTTTTAGGGATGGTAACCTACTTAGCTCACTATCTTCCAAGCCTTTCCACGGTAGCGGAACCGTTGCGCCGTTTGACGTACAAAGACCAATGCTGGAACTGGTCTCAAGAGCAGAACGAAGCGTTTGAACAAATCAAGCGGATGGTAACAACAGCGCCGGTGTTGAGATACTTCGATGCGTCAAAGAAAACGGTTATCCAATGCGATAGCAGCAGCGTAGGACTTGGTGCTGTACTTCTTCAAGATGGACAGCCAGTCGTCTACGCGTCTAAGACTCTCAGTGCAACAGAACGTCGCTACGCACAAATCGAAAAGGAAACGTTGGCTATCCTTTTTGCATGTCGCAAATTCGAAAGTTACATTCTTGGACGCCCAGTAACTGTTCAGACAGATCACCAGCCATTGATACGAATCTTTCAGAAACCTCTAATGGAAGCGCCGCTCAGAATTCAGCGTATGCTGTTGGCACTACAACGCTATCGAATTACATTAAACTTCACCCCAGACGCTCGAGTTGATGAAATTCGTGCCGCATCTCGGGAAGATCCAGACATTCAATCTATCATCCACTGTATCATTGAGGGTTGGCCAGATAAATACGACGATTTGTCACCAACACTTCAAGTATACTGGAAATACAAGCACGAGCTCAGCACCCACAACGGCCTCGTTCTTCGAAACGATCGTCTCCTGATTCCACGCTGCCTGAGAGGAGATATCTTGGAAAGACTTCATCAATCGCATTCCGGAATAGAAGCAACAACCAAGTTAGCCCGTGATACGGTGTTTTGGCCAGGAATCACCGACCAAATACGGCAACGAATCCAACACTGCGATATCTGTGCCAAATTCTCTCCCAACCAGCAACCTCAACCAATGCAGACTCATCAGATTCCTTCCTATGCTTATCAGAAAGTTTCCATGGACATCTGTGAGTGTGACGTTGGAAACCGTAAGTCAGTGTATCTTGTCACGGTTGATCATTTTTCGGACTATTTTGACGTGGACGAACTCAAGACACAAACAGCAACAGCAGTTGTTCAAATATGTAAGCGAAACTTTGCCCGATTCGGAAAACCCCAGGAGCTCAGCAGTGATGGAGGACCGCAGTTCATGAGCGAAGAGTTCAACACTTTCTGCCAGACTTGGGGAATTAACCACAGCGTTTCAGCACCATACCACCAGCAAGCCAATGGCAAGGCTGAATCCGCGGTAAAGATTACAAAAAAACCTTCTGAAAAAAGGACAGCAATCCAACCAAGATTTTTGGGAACTTCTGTTGCAGTGGCGAAACACACCGAATAAGATGGGAAGCTCACCGGTTCAACGTTTACTTAACCGTCGGACGCGTTCAACTATTCCGATGTTCGAAAGAAAATATCTTCCGAAGATAGAGGAAAATGTGAAAGAGAAAATCGCTGTTAATCGTCAACAGGCAAAAGTCTACTATGATCGAAAGGCTCGTTTGCTGCCTGAGTTGGAATTCGGCCAGCCTGTTTTTGTTAAGCTCAGGCCAACTGACAAAGAATGGAGAAAAGGAACCGTCATCAACCCAACTACGGATCGTTCTACAGTCGTATCAGTGGAGGGCCGAGAGTTTCGTCGAGACAATACGATGATCAAAGCATCACCTCTGTGTTCTATGAGGGACCCTTTGAGTATCACCACACCATCCAAGATAGAGAAGGATCACACATCGTTCGTTGTACCAAATCCGCCTGATGCGACTGTTTCACCTACTTTCATCGAACCTACCCGTCCAAGACGTACCCTTCAGGTGCCTAAGAAATTCCAGGATTTCGAGATGTATTCAATTAACTTTATTAACATTTAAAGAAAAGGAGATGTTAGAGAATGAGTATAGACTCACAAGCGTGCTTTGTATTCACTTCGCCTTGCTTTGTTTATCTTGGTATATACTTCACCTCACTCATGTAACCGCATTGATTTGAATAAAGAACCATTATTATTTGCACAGTACACGAGTAAACAAGTGTTTATAACAGTATATCCCTTATTTATTCATTGGGATTGTAAGGGAGCAGTTTTATCAGTCTATGTGAAGAGTATGTTGCAACTTAATTAAGTAGATTTTACTTTCTAACTGAATTTTAATCCACTTGTGAACAGTATTGTTGACTTTAACAATATACCTTTGATTGTCGATTTTTACGATTTTTGATTCCGCTGATCTCTTATTACAGTTTTTCTAGTATATCCTAGTTTACTTAAAGTTCCATAAATCAAGGTGTTTTTTGTTGGATTACCTTTGCTTTGGTTAGTATTTACTTTTGCTGGTATTTTTTAATTATATTCCCTCAATTTCTATACATTTTTCACAACCAAAAGCTTTCAATAAAACAAATGTCAACATCAAAGGTGTGTTTTTATTTACTTGGATTGAGCGAACGGGAAAAGTATTATTCATTATTGTATCTTGATTGTTGCAGATATCATCGTGATTCATACTCTCATATAATATTACTATGCTGTAACGATATCTTTTATCTTTTTACATCGTATTTATTATTAAATAATGTTAACGTATATCGTAATGGTTGAATAAAATATTTCATGGTATAACCAGAATTGTACGATACCACCTAAAGTAAAACTGTAGAAAAAAATATTATTCACAAATTATTTACTATATTAATTATTTAATACACCGGAAATTTCGTTCGAGAAAAAGTCATTTTTTGGATAGTAACGACACTTAACAACCTATTAGTGTAATGGTAAGATCTTTATTTACCATAACATATATCACCGATATGATACACTTTATCTTCAGTTTATAATTGCTGAAAGATAACTTGAATAAAAAAGGATAAATGGTATAATACCTTTAAAATACTTGTTTATTCGGGAAGTCCTTCAATGTGTTATGCATAAAAAACCGGTTGACTGCATTTTGGACCGCACAGACACCAGCACCTTCTTCTTTTGCTAATTTTCTTAGCGAGAACCCATTTTCAGAGCAGTCCTTGGTCACAATCGATTTTCGCTTTTCTTCCGTAAGACCCTTACATTGTTCCGGAGGTTTTCGTTTGTTTACAAGGCAAGCTACACATTAACATTAAACAGCTGTCAAAATAAATCATAGTCTTGTTCATACAAAACCTCAAAGGTGTACTCATAATTAACGATACAGTCCTTAGTACAGGTAAACAGACGTAAACTAACCACTTGACTGTAATGGTGATAATTATTGTGAAGCAGTTTCCGCTACGACTTCGGATCAAAAACATATTTTGTATTTTTTCTGTAACTGTTGAGGAGGTCCATTTAGAGGGTGACCACTCAATTTTTATTTTCAAATTCCCGGTTTTTTCCCGGTTTTCTAGGGCCAAATTTAAAAATCATGTAGCAATGAACTAGAATTACGAATAGAAAACAATTACTCTAAGCAAACCATTTTGAACGAATTGAGTTCCAAAGCGTAATAAAATGATATTTTCATGACTACATTTTAGGATCCAACTATTTACAAATTCTGCTTTCAGTTTTAGACCAGATGACAGATGACAGTCTGAAAGTCAGTTTGTGTGTGTACCTCCAAATGATTTCTTTATAATTTTTTTAAGAAACTTAGTTAAAATTTCCCAAACATTCATTGAAAAGTTCTCAGGCATTGGTTGAGAAATTCCTTCTGGCGTTTCTATTGGTATTCTTCAGGAGTTTGTAGCCATTCCTCAAGCGATTCTTTCAGCAGTTTCTTCTGGCATTTGATTGGTTGTTCTGTTAGACTATCTTTAGATGAAATTTATGGTGGAATCCCTGAACTTATGAAGTTTTGTGATTGTAAAGGAATCCCTGGAAGACACCTGAAAGAACTAAAAACTATAAGGTAATTGATGAAATAATTCTTGGAGAAAACCCTGATTTAGTGAAGAAATTTAAGAAATTCTAGTTTGCACGAGTTTCATAATCTTGTGTATTCAATTCTTTACGTTAAATATTCTGCAAGGGTTTTTGTAGAATTATTTTTTGAGTTTTCAATTGATTGCTCCACAAAATTCGACAGAGTTTCCTACAGGGATTTCTATAATCTTTCTATTTCTATATTGTTCTTCTTATTTAAAATTATCTTCATGCATTCTAGCCGAATAGAAGAATGTTCTCGATGTTTATTTTTGTTATTCGAAGCATACATATTTCGAATGTGATTTTTTGTTATCTTTAATATCACTCAAGTAAACTACAACTGCTATTGTAAAGGGAACTCCGCTTCTGTACAATCATCGTGGTAATTTACTATGATTAAGTTAGCATTCTCGAGAAATTTGCGGTAGAAGCCATTGTTTACGATTGCGACATTAGCCCTTATGAAAACTGCATTTCAATATACATTGGGCAATTGTTGAACAATTTCAGATCGATGGCACCGATTACAAAAAAGGCTGTTGGCTGTCGATCAGATGGAGCATCGGTAATGATGGGTTCTGACCGATCCGTCAAAAAGCTGCTGAAACGTGTCAGTTCTCATTTGATAATTATCAAATGTACTTGGCTCTTTGTGCAAGCTACACATGGAAAAAGCTGCCACTGGAACAGTTGATGCAAGATATTTATAGTAACTTATCATGCAGCCTCAAATAATCCAAGGGATTCCAGATGATACAAAATATCTTAGATTTGAAGCATCGTTCTGCATCGATCTGCCACCAGATGGCTATCGTTCTAGTCAGTTGTCAACAGGAACTGTATCGTGTGTTGAACCCAAGAAGCTGCACACTTTGAAGGAGTTCAATTCAAGTTTTAAACAATATCCGTACTTTTACGAAAAATATGAGATATAGGCCATCGAAGATCATGACTTGGAAACTTGTTGGGGGAAACTGCTGTGTTACAACCAGCAGATGAAAAGCTGGCTTTTATCTCGCTAAGGAAGTTCATTGCTGCAATCTGAATAAAGCCATCTAAATTCGAATGTTTGAAGCAAGGTTCTTGCCAAGATTTTCTGCTGTTAAACACAGATAAAAAAAGATTTTTTGGTGAAAATTAAAGATGGGAACGAAAAATACTGTGGCAACAAACTACAAACTACAAACTTACACGAATGAGCCACACGCAAAAAAAAAAACCGCAGTAGAAACTATTATTTCGAAGGTTAAATTCTGCGCAAACACCAACAATTTTCACCTGACTATAAATGCGTTTGATTTTACCATGCCTGCGATTAGATCAACCATGGTGCGGTTGATATCAATATGAGGTCTGTCAAACATACCACAAACGTTGAAGGTTTGAAGATAAACGTAGTAAATTTGACTGAAATGTCATGGTAGTTTTAAATATAGTAGTCAGGTAAAATAGTAGTTTCTACTACAAGATTTTTTGTGCAGGATAGTTATAGAAGGTACATCAATTGACACACTCTAAAATTTCATAGATCCTTATAGATCGACACGCTAAGAAAGGAATACCTAGAGCTCGATTATAATAACACACAATCTAAATTATGAACAATCATGTGAACAAAAATTCCCGGTTTTTTCCCGGTTTCTCCTGGTTTTTTAGAATTCCCGGTTAATTCCCGGTTTTCCCGGTTCTGTGGCCACCCTGCATTTAGATCTAAGTTGGGAGAAGACATCAGCCCACATACAAAATTAACACTGGAAACACAGGCAACCGACATAAGGCTCCATTCAAATCTAGAAGGGTTGAGGAAAAATTAGATTATATCTAGCTGTTTCGAGTTGAGGGATTCCATCCAGAATGTGCCGGAAATCCCAAAAATCATACCCGATCATCATTGATTTGGATGAAACTTGGCACATGAGTTCGGTACGTTGGAAAAAAAAAATTCCACTGGTGTTAAGATAATTTGGGTTCAAGAGTAACTTTTGAGATGGGCGTATGTGTTTTTTCCAACATTTTACTTGAAAAATCGTAGTTCAAAAACCATTACATTTAGAGAAAAACTTTTTATAAGGGAATTGTAGGGAACTGAAAAGCCTTTCTTAAAAAAATATACACAGAAAAAAAATTTTTTTTCATCAAGAAAAATCAAAAATAATTACTAAAATAAAATATCTAAAAAACTTATTTTTAATATTTTTTTAATTTGTTGTATGGAAATTTGAGGAAAAAGACACGTTTTAAAAAAAACTCTAGGATAGACGCTCTTATAATAAAAAAGTTTTTGGTGTATATTTCAAATTTTGGTTATTCATTCTTATAAATAAATTTTGATATTACAATATGGTTTTGGAGATCATTACAAATAATAATGATCATAATGATAAACCACGTAAACGCAACCGTTTTCAAGATATTTCTGATTTTCTTTCAATAAAATTTCAAAACCTCAAAAAATACGCCCTTTTCATAAATTACTCGTGATATTAAAACAACAATAGCTAACGATTGTTTCTCTTGTGTTTTTAGCCTTTTTAAAACACATGTATGTGCCTCTTACTTACTCTTAACAGCTCGTCGATTGAAAAGCTTCACTTAAAGTTATAAGACAAAAATAATGAATTATGGTTGGATTTATATTTATATATACCATTTATTAGTCTCGGTCATTGATAATATTACATAAACATTATATAAACTATTGATTGCTTTTATATATATTATGAATCCTGCCTTCTTCGTCATTCGAAAACAGTTTTACAAAAACTTCGTTTTCTGAAATTGGAACGAATGAGTGGTACTTTTGTGTACCTGCAATCGTTTTAGTCTGTCGGTAAATTTCATTCCATTCTGCTACCCCCTGTTCATACTCTTCATGTGATACATAACAAAACGACATTTTTGTTAAACAATCATCACTTTTTTGGTTCGCCCATTCGAATAACTCTAATGCACTTTTTATAGGGTGTTCATGTTTGTACAGCAAGGCTTGCATATCTTGCCATTCGTTTTAATGTACCACCAATTGCATCGCAAGGTCCCTTACCGTGGGATGTTGCGAAAAAATGCCATTCAGCATCAATATTGTATTTCTTTTTAAACTTACAAAGGCTTGCAAAGTTCTTCCTATTTTTATATTGGGATGCTGCCCCGTCAGACATAAACGTAGCTTCTCTTTACTTTAATTTTTGTTTGCAAAAAGCTTATTAGTTTTGAAATAAACACCTGCACCGCAATCGTATCATGTTTCAACACTTCTGAGATAACAATGAAACTGATATTTTTAAGTATTCCAGATTCCGTGTAATAAATGACAAAAGGGTGAATAGTGGCTTGCTCATTACTCCAATAACTACTTTGAACAGCATCTTGAAAAACAAATGAATAATTTTCAGAAAAATCACAAATTATTATTACTTCGCCGTCTTTAAGACAACTTTTATAATCTCTCAAGAAACTAGACTGCTGAGATTTGACAAAATCGTGGGATACTAATTGTTCCAACTTTTCACAAAAATAAGCAATAAATTCATCAATTGGTTTAACAAGTGTCTCTAAACTACATCTATCAGTTGAAATCCATTGCTCAAAGATATTTCAACTAAACCACGTTTTTCTAATTTGTCTGTTAAACTACTCTCAAAATCTGAAAAGCCTGGACATCGTTCGCATTCACGGAGGTAACATTTTTTAGTTCTAGTTGATGAGCTACATAATATTTCTTCAAAACACAATTTATAATCATTCTCGAATGAATATTTTCTAAGACCATGAAGCATCAAGTTAATGTTCTCATGAATGGTGCAAACACAAATGTTATGAGAACCTGTGCTGTCAAGTAATTTGCAATGCTTTGGTCTTAGTGCTGCAAAAGAGCTAAACCCAACAGCATTTTGATGCATCTCTTGAAATTTAATGAAAGCTTCTCTTAATGAACAAACTAAAAGGCGCTTTTGAATATGAACCCTCTTACCTTCACTCCTCACTGAAACGTAGTCGTTCATACCAGGGGTTGCTCGTGTAATCTCATCACTGTCGTAAAATTGCAAAATTTGGTTTTTATTTCCGGGTTCAGACCGTGTCCCAGCTTTCGTTAGGGGCAGCTAAAACACCTTCGTGCTTTGCAAGGAATTTAGCTTGTGATACGATGTACTTGTTTGTTATTCCAAATTCTGCCATTACTCTTTGATTTGTCCAAGATTGTGGTAAAACCGAAAGTATCCTTACTTGATCGTCCCTCGAAGTTTCTGGATCAGCATACCGGTCCTTTAGCTGCGCGATTATTTCGTCATATTCGGCTGCTTTCACTTTCAATTGTTCCAGGTCATCCTCCTCCGCTTGATCCCCAAATATGTGTGTCCGAATGCCGTTTGAAACATCTTTGAACTTTTTGCGGGCATAATTTACGTTCAGGAACTTTTTAGCCGATATTGGCGAAACGTTGATTCCAGCTACGCCCTTGTTAAATAGCTCAATATTATGGCGCCTTGAATAATCTTGCACACTGCTATCAGATGGCACTGACATTAATGATATTGCCGATGGCGTTTCCTCGAGACCATACAAGTCTACTTGCCGTGATGTAGATGGTTGTGGATCCATAATGTTAGTAATTGATGGTTTCTCACTAGGCTCCGAAATTGCAGCATGGGATTGTTCCGTTCTATTTAAATGCAAACGACAATTATCACAAATCATCAAAGAAGTGTCCAAATGTGTTTTGCCCATAAACTTGAGTTTTTTGACATTTTGTTCGGTTAATTTACGAAGGTTTTTTGAGCACCGTTTAGTGGGAAACGGCATACAACACTTCTTCATGTTAAACTCCATTTTCAGTTCACTCAGATAGATTTTACTGATGAATGCGACTATGTATGAGCATATATATTGGCTGTGGTACCTCTGGAAATGCAGGTATAAAACATCTCTGGTAGTTTACAGGCAGCGTACATTAGCTGTTTTTTATGAGAAGATATACCTGACATACGTTATAGCTGCTATTTGTCTACCTACCTTAAACAATATGTGTTACTTTCATCGCTACATCACCGAACTGTTCGGAGTGTAGTTTTCACACACTACACCCGACCTCTAACATCGTTGGAGCTTGGCAAAATAGTCAGCAGTTCGATTAATATGCTTCTTCTATATGACCCTCCGCATAATTTCATCATCTGTCCATTTCACACTTGTCGCCCCTGCGACATCTATCTCGCTGTTACTTTCATCGCTTTAGCAAATTCGCTCCCTTCATTCTCTGAGCGGCCCGACCGATACAGCCATAAAACAATTATAAATATATTGATTGCAATATTAAAACAATAGTGCTATTTATCTTGTTCTTTTCAAATGAGTCTTCTTATCATCCTGATATCAAAAGAAAAGAGGACATTAGAGTAATGTGAACGTTATAATATGAAGATCTTGGAAAATTTATCATTTCTGGTGGAAATCTCGATTAACTTAAGAAAAGAGCGAATTTTCTGAGGTTTTTCATTCTATTGAAATAAAATCCGAAAAATCTCGAAAACGGTTGCGTTCAGGTGATTTATCATTATAATCATTATTGTTTTTAATGATCTCCAAAATCATATTGTATAATTAATTTTCATTTATAATAATGAATAACCAAAATTTGAAATATGCACCAAAGTTCGCTCTTCGGAAAACTTTTTATTATAAGAGCGTCCATCCTAGAGTTTTTTCAAAACGTGTCTTTTTTCTCAAATTTCCACAAAACAAATTTGAAAAATATTAAAAATATTTGTTTTTTATATTTGATTTTTAGTATTTATTTTCGATTTTTCTTTATGAAAAACAATTTTTTTTCAGTGTACATTTTTTTACAAAGCCTTTTTAGTTCTCTACAACTCCCCCATATAAAGTTTTTCTCTAAATGTAATGGTTTTGAACTACGATTTTTCAAGTAAAATGTTGGAAAAAAAACATACACCCATCTCAAAAGTTACTCTTGAATCCAAATAATCTTAACACCAGTGGATTTTTTTTCAACATACCGAAGACGTGTACCAAGTTTCATCAAAATCGAAGATAGTTGAGTTTGGTGACCGACCGATTTGGCGTGGAATCAGTCGTTAGAAATTCTCCTCTTTTGTTTGTTTGCTGGCTAATAGCTAAACCCTCGAATTTTCCAAAAGGTCATATCATCAAACAAGATGGGTTCCCATTTGCAAATCTTCAGTGCAAACGAGCACTTTGGTTATTTTCGTAACTGTACATGGCCAAAATGCAGTTCAAAATATTCTAAAAGCCCACAGCTGCAGAAGTGGCCAAATACCCTTCACGAGATTTGCTGCAATTTCAGTGTTGAGGTATCTGCGCCGCCATCGTTCTGCACCGTCTGTGCGATTGGCAAACATACGAATTCGTCGAATTTGAGAGCCACAATTTCCCATCTCGCATGTATCGAAGTATTAACTACTGTGTAAAAGCACCAACTAAAGGCCTTAAATTGCACCTACCCAAAAGTTCAATTTGCGTAGCTGTTGAATAATTAATAGCCAATATTTACGACCCCATCTCTCCTTTCGGACAGAAGCGGACCCTTCTTGGCTCGCACGGTCGTTCGCTTCGGCTGAGCTGATGATGATGAAAAATGACGGCTAATAGAGGGTAAATTTAGTTGAAATTTACATAAGCCAAAGCCGAGTTGTTTTTGATTTTTCTCTCTGCGATGCTGCTGGTGCTGCTCTGCCAATAAGTGAGGCAAGGTCGTCATCATCAATCTAAACTGCAAACATACATGCACGTGGAATTATGACCAAACCGTATGTGGCGTGGGTTTATGACGAGCTCAATGCCATTAGAGAGAGAGACAGAGAGAGACATACGCCAAAGCGCACATTGTCAAGAACTCCCAGCAGCAAATCTGCACGCGGTCGACCATTTGGAGGATGTTCTCTATTAGAGGTAGGTACCTACCAGGAAATATCTCGTTGCCACTCTTGTCCTGTGGATTGAACTGTATTGTGGATGGAGCAATGCTGATGCCTCCATCTCCGATTGAGTTGAGTTTCGTCGGCGGCAATGATGATAAATTTCCGACACTATTAATTAAATTAGTTCGATACGCTGCTAGTGTGGCTGCTGCTGCTGCGGTGATGCTGGCTGACTGCTTGTTGAAAACCGTACCAGGAGTTATGGAGCGCACCTGCTGTTGTTGGCGCTCAGGCCGTGGCTCCGCCAGCGCTGAAAGGTAGGCGCACAATTGCACAATGAATGTTTCTGCCACTGACTAGTTGCACTGCTACAGGGCCTCAAGAGCTCTTCGAGGGTGTATACCTGAGCTTAGTCTTCTGGTCTACCGCTCCGAGAACCGTACATTCAGTATCGGCCTACCGAAGCGAGCGCAAATGGAAAATTTAAAGCATCATTGCGATGTTATATGACACCCATTCTCCAGAACGGCTCTCGACGATTTCCCCAGCCCCCAGAGTCCGACGGTGACTTTCGAATGAAAGGAATAAATTCATCCAAAGGAGGGTGCGTTTCGAATAGGCATTGGGATTTGGCCTACGCCGAGTCGACCGAGTCGACCGGCGGAATGGATTACTGGAACCAGATTTATGACCCCTCAATTAACACATCAGGTGGCTGAGAAACTTCGAGAATGGTGGAGAGATGGCAGGTGGATTAGGCAAAAGAGATGATCTGCACCTGAGCGGTCGCAAAGGATTTCAGACATGTTAGTGGTAGTGGAATTAGGAACGTAGGCCAGTACGAGGAAGCATTCTGGAAAATAATTAGATAGGTTGAGTTGTTCGCAACCCGAGTTATCTTGCCCATATTCATGGTTGCAAAAAAGCCATATTTACCAAGTGGTTCGAGTATGATTCGATTTGGTATGAAATAAGACTACCAAAATTTCCGCTCCACACATTTGATTTACATATTTCGTTAATTGCCTTTTTCTAAAGTTTGAAATTGAACAAATCAATCGTTATTATATTTGGAAATTTACATAGCTACAGATTGCAGGTAAAGCGGGGTTGAATCGATTAAATGTAAACTATTTTCTGTAAAAGAGACCTACCATATAATATATGTGACTTTATTGACTGATTTAACGTACTTCAAAAACTAGATTTTACTGCAAGAATTTTCACTTTATTCAACATACATTCAGTAGTATTAAAAACAAACAATCCAACAAGCGGCTAGAATGTTGTCCTTACTTACTTTTCCAATCAGAACAACATAAGTTATCTCCATTCTACTGGAGCGAGTAGAATCATTTTAGCGGTAGGTCGCCTTCTACTTGATCGATCCATATTATTCATTGTGCGTCTCTTGTACTTGGGCCCATCGGTTCGCTTTCGAAAAGCATTTTAACTGGGCTGGCATCCGACATTCTTACGGCATGCCCAGCCCACCGTAGTTGACCGATTTTAGTGCATACTTAATTATTTCTGCACACAGATAAAAAGAAACATTGAATTTTCTGCGTCTAACAATGCACATAAAGGGAATACTAGATTTGCCAGAAAACAATGGGATATTTCGTATAAATTTAAGCCAGATAACGCCTGATCCAGCCTGTTGTATGAAATATTGCCAATATTGTTGTATGGCACACGAAAAGTTGCAAAGCAATTTCGTTGTTTACGTCTCCTTTAGCTTGGATTTAAACGAGTGGATATTTTACACGCTTGTTAAAATTAATTATTTTCTTCTGTGTATGTATTCTCCGTGCGTGGAGTAACGATTATGGTGTAGAAGGAGATGTTCGCTCATCACCATGAGGCACCAGAGTGAACAATAATGTTTTTGCTTGAATGAAAGATATGAAGAGAAAGTGTTGAAAGTTTCCTTCAGTGGGCGGCAGGTTGGAAATAGAACAGATGTTTTTGAAAATTGAGCGAAAGGGCATGTATCCAGTGGTACTCGAACCAAAGACGTCATCTTTTGCCTAACATCCCACTGCGGGGTAGGTCGAGGCATTTTAGTGGTATGTACAATGGGTGGTTCTCCCAGCAACTGATGCCATTCCATTCACATTCCGTCTTCCATCTGCAATCCACCGTAGATCGTACGGCAGCACCTCTCACGAGGCCATAATAGCATGCATAAATAGGGCATACGTATTACGTCTAGTGCATAATTGAAGTTGGACCAAAGCTGAAAAGGGCCCCACTAAGATCGAACTAATGCTCTATCTTTTGTAATGTCATTAGACATAGCTAAAGTAGCATTATTGCATTAAGTCATGCATCACTACATTCTTAAGCTAAACTATCGCTTCAATACTTGAAAATTGATGAATTAATGCCATCCCTCATTACCGATGTTTTTTTGGGTTCAATAAGTGCAATAATATAATGCTTGTGGTTACTTGAGATGTTTCGTGGCCGCAGAGGACTACCGGTCAATTTACGTCTTGTAGATGATCAACTTTGTAGTTCGGCGAATTTTGTTCGATCTGAACGTTCTTGACGTAGTCCATGATTCTTGGTTAAGAGGAGTGTTGTGATCAAGTAACCGGCGAATTTGTACCATAATTAGCCATGATAATTTGTTATAATAAAACATTCATTCATTCGTTAAACATCAAACCCAGTGGACCTATGTTTCATTACTTCTACTGTGATTCAAGCTTGAACAAACTAAACCAGTTTTTTCAGCATCAAAGAAGCTCCTTGAATAAGATCAAAATCTAGTTTTCTCACTAAAGTGGAGACACATGCTTTCCTGGTGAATCTATGTTCAATTGATGAAATGTACTAGACGGAACGTATTTGGACTTCACAGATCGAGAGACGATTAGTGACTAACAAAAACATTGAATTTATTCAAGTTCAAATTTTCCTCGTATAGCAAACTAGCTGACGAACTTTGTTCCGCTTTAACCGATTTTATGGTTCAATTTTTTTTATTACGATACTTCAAGGCTTCATATTGTGTCATTCAAATATGGCGTAGTTCATAATCATTGACGAAATGTTTGGTAGTATGTGTAAGAAGAGATAATTTTCTACAAAACTAAGAAAAATCACCAATCTCTCACGTTCTATTACATACCTGGTCACATCACGTTGTTGCAGAGCTCTGACCTAATAGTTTCACCAAAAATTGAAGTTGAGAATTCACAATATTGCTTATTGTATGGCTCCGTTCAAAATCGTCTCTTACCACACCGTATTCTTCTTCTTGGTGGTCTTAGAACGAGATTTTTTTTTGATTGATGTTTCTATAAACCATGAAATCACACATAGTTCAAACACCATATCACGACACGAGTTTTTGGATAAACTACTACTTGAAACACTTATCTTGTCACAAACTGTAATATTTGTAATAAAATATTAAATTTACTATCAATGTTGAAATGGCTCTTTCGATTTTGATTTGCAGTCAATCGTGCACTGTGTAGACAATAGTATGGGTGGAAGATCAGATGATACTGAACGTAAAGATTCCAAAAATTAAAAAAAAGAACTCTAGTCTAATTCAATTTTGAGGGGATAGCAATAAAATGTCATATAAATTTAACAAGTATTCATGTTTTGATTTATATGCTTCAAATAATTGATAAAACGTTAACTTTTATTGTGAGTCAAACAAATGAAACTTCATATCGACAACACTTCCCACGATTACCATGACAACGAGATGAAAAACAAATGTATTCAAAAAACAAATCGTTTGCTGTGAACCAACGACATACAAACACCGGTCGGTGATACAAATGCCGTTTCAAACTAAAAAACGAAAGGCCGTTTTGCGATCAATTATGCAAAAAAAGGGCTGTGTGCAGTGCTCAGGACCGAATCGGAGACTTAGCTAACGATTAGAGATCCAGATTTATTTGCATTTAACCAGCCGGACGAAAGAATTGAAGGTACGCGTTCAGTTGTTTTGATCATTTACTTTATTTATCTCACACCTAGAAGAGTGAAATTATCGTGAATAAGTCAATTTGATCATTCTTTTAGATCACTTCCTCGAGGGCAGTGCCAATACTAGAATTCCGGACTGTTTCAATTTTACCGAAGGAGTTTCAAATGCAGCGCACTCCTCTGAATAACTCGACAAGTACTCGACCAGCTTGGCGGAGCTCCCGATAATGGATTCAGATGAATTGTCATTGCCTGATATACCAATTGACGACGTGTTTGCTACCGATTGGTCGGTTCTAGAAGAAGATAAATTTTCGGGTTTGTACGGAGAATCATCCATCATCGGGTCCCCACCAGATCCGCCTTCGTTTGTACAAGAAACACTTTACAGTGGACAGTTCTCAGTGGCGAATCTAAAGTAGAACAGAAGATGAATGGTTTCTTTAACGAATATTTCTTGGAGATGCTAGTAAATAAGCAAATAAATGTTAAACAATAAAATTGCTTTTTTGCAATTTGGAATTTGGAATTTGAATTTCTGCCGATCGTTTATTAAATCAAGTAAATATAAAACAATCAAATCACTCAAAATTATTTTATTATTACACAAAAAAAACTGATCATATGTAGCAATCGATCATTTATTCGATATTGTGTAGATTCATTTTTGTTACCAATTCAAAGTCTACCATGCAAATTTGAACAGAGCTTGTTTTTTCGCTTAATGCTGCATGAGTCCACAGTCATTTACTGAGAAAGCCAATACTATCATTTCTATACTGTGTGACATTCACGAAGATGCTATATGCCTAGGGAAGCCGAGAAAATGTCAAACCCCAAAACTTCCGGGATGGATCTAGAGCATGGTATTGCCGCTCTTCTGCCTGCTGACATAATATCTCCGCATAATTCACATCCAGTGACTGAATGAGACATTCTTGTCATATCTAAATAAATTGTTTGAACTTAGCTTAGTGTTGCGCAAAGTAAATTTGAAAAGAAGAAGGTAGATGATTCACATTGATTTGAAAAGATCAGCAAAGCTTTTTGAAAAAACTCCTGCAAGGTGGATTTGCCTCCTACCATGTAAGAGAATGACAGATTTGTGTTTGTTTTTGAGTAAACAAATACCTTGCACACATACTCTCGCATAGTCAATGATTATTATTGTACCAATACAAAAGCAATGCGGCTGGATGAATGCTTTTTCAATTCACCTTAAACCAGGCTTGGCTTGTTTGTAACCTCCATTTTTTTAACGTTCATTCGCGATCAGATTCAACTTCCTTATTTTTCGTTGCCAAAATCGCACGTGCCCAACCAAGCGTGGTTCTCATAATTTTGGACGATGTCTGGGAAAACACTCGTGACGAGTTCCACTTTCGTCGATGTGGAATGACAGAAACTCGGCGGGAACGAAATCAATCCGGTGAACACATCAACTCGCCAATTGCCAACAATTGATTCGAGAAAATTTCGGGAGATGGATCGTTTTGCAAGGCAACTCGCATATTTGTCGTCAACTGTAGCTTCTTTACATATCACCACAAATGCGAAAGCTTAAGGTAAGCGCTGATTTCATCTAATTCGAAAAGTATGTGCAAGAAGACTGAAGTACATCTTCGGGTTGTTTGAATTTTTCGACAGTTCGAGACATATCACGTCTACCAAATTGAATGCAGTGCCTCACTGATTGCACAAATATCTCCGAAACTATCGAAGTCACGCTGAGCCTCACTTGAGTGGTCATTCACGAATAATACACTTTATTCATAATTTAATAATCAATCCTCAAAAGTAATTGGAATGCAGCATCAACTGTACCAACAGCAGAACAATAAGGACACCTGTGAAATTGCGCAATGTCAGGTGGACTATCAACGTCATCTACGATCCATGTCAAGGATAACTCGATCAAAACGAAAAAAAACCATACATAATGTATTGAAAATCTATCATTTTCGAAGTTTTCATTTTTCCCATAAATTTGTCCAACTTTCTCTTTTTATAAATGTTCCTTGAGCGTAGCCGAACACGAACAAAAAAAGGCAACCGAAATCGGACGATCCGTTCTCGAGTTATGTACGTTGATAACTAGTCCACCTGACGTTGCGCAATATCACAGGTGTCCTTATTGTTCTTCTGCCTGCTGACATAATATTTCCGCATAATTCACATCCAGGGACTGAATGGAGACATTCTTGTCATATCTAAATAAATTGTTTGAACTTAGCTTAGTGTTGCGCAAAGTAAATTTGAAAAGAAGAAGGTAGATGATTCACATTGATTTGAAAAGATCAGCAAAGCTTTTTGAAAAAACTCCTGCAAGGTGGATTTGCCTCCTACCATGTAAGAGAATGACAGATTTGTGTTTGTTTTTGAGTAAACAAATACCTTGCACACATACTCTCGCATAGTCAATGATTATTATTGTACCAATACAAAAGCAATGCGGCTGGATGAATGCTTTTTCAATTCACCTTAAACCAGGCTTGGCTTGTTTGTAACCTCCATTTTTTTAACGTTCATTCGCGATCGATAACTTCCTTATTTTCGTTGCCAAAATCGCACGTGCCCAACCAAGCGTGGTTCTCATAATTTTGGACGATGTCTGGGAAAACACTCGTGACGAGTTCCACTTTCGTCGATGTGGAATGACAGAAACTCGGTGGGAACGAAATCAATCCGGTGAACACATCAACTCGCCAATTGCCAACAATTGATTCGAGAAAATTTCGGGAGATGGATCGTTTTGCAAGGCAACTCGCATATTTGTCGTCAACTGTAGCTTCTTTACATATCACCACAAATGCGAAAGCTTAAGGTAAGCGTTGATTTCATCTAATTCGAAAAATTGTGCAAGAAGACTGAAGTACATCTTCGGGTTGTTTGAATTTTTCGACAGTTCAGACATATCACGTCTACCAAATTGAATGCAGTGCCTCATTGATTACACAAATATCACCGAAACTATCGAAGTCACGCTGAGCCTCACTTGAGTGGTCATTCACAAATAATACACTTTATTCATAATTTAATAATCAATCCTCAAAAAGTAATTGAAATGCAGCATCAATTGTAGCAACAGAAGAACAATAAGGACACCTGTGATATTGCGCAATGTCAGGTGGACTAGTTATCAACGTCATCTTCGATCCATGTCAAGGAAACCCCGATCAATACGAAAAACAATCATACATAATGTATTGAAAATCTATTATTTTCGAAGTTTTGATTTTTCTCATAAATTTGTCCAACTTTCTCTTACTACAAATGTTCCTTGGGCGTAGCCGAACATAACAAAAAAAGGCAACTTAAACGATCCGTTCTCGAGTTATGTGCGGTCTTACGTATGCCATTCTGTTTTATATGACGGCGAAGTACAGGTGTGTCGTATCCCTTTTTCATTTCGCCGTTACCACGATCCACGTCCTTCCACGCTAAAATTGAATCACTGACTCAGTCAAGTGGAAGATTTGGATGCGAATACAACAACAACTAAACTCGTGAATAATCGATTAAAAATGGCCGTTTTATTTAAACACTTGTCACTTACAAGAAAGTAGTTTTTGGAATGATGCAATCGCTGTTGCTGTCAAGAAAAAGATCTGTTACCAAAGTATATTCACGGTAAGGTAAAAAAGGTATACACGTTCAGGTGCGTACTGCTGGGTGCAAGGAAGAGTAAATAGCAGGTAGGGACAAGCAATGCTACTAGTTCCACATAATATATACAGGCAGGGCATTTCGTATTTTACTTCCCCCACGAAGGAAGTGAGCTCCAAGGTGAAGTTCGTTTCGTACACCAAATTTATCCGAAAAAAGTCCATTTTTCCTTCGTGGGGGAAGTAAAACACGAAGTGCCCTGCCAGGGTGAGAGGGTTCTCGTCGTCCATCACCACCGCCACGTCGAGATTCGCCGGGAAAATCGAGTTGACCATCTTATTCAGCCGCTGCCGCTGCGTCATTGCCTGCAGCTCCGAAACCAGTGGACGCGACTTCCGCTTCCTGGCATGTATGTTTACGTTCGCCAGGTACTTTTTCACTGTTTGGCCGGTTGAACCGACCTCCCGGCCAAGCGCACGCAGCGATGTAGGCACTTCTCCCTCGGTCTTCCTCTTCAGCATCCTTTGAAGCTTCTTGTCGCGCAGGGTCGTCAGCCGTCCGGAACCGGGCTTTCTTCCGATGCTCTAATTGTTTTCTAATAGTGCCCAGATATTGTAAATGCCGAAACGGGCGTATCCACACCGACAAACCGACATGAATGACAATAGCAAATGTTTTAATATTTCTGTTCAAATTATATTGCTGACATCTATCTTCGTGTTCGCTGAAACGTTTATTGAAGGCCACGTAACACGCTTGGAAACTTTGATGAGACAGAAGTTCACATGCTTCTCTGCAGACACAATATGCGATAAATGAGTACAGCTATTGTCATCTTGTTTATCTAGATCATAAATGGCCAATTTGACAGAATTTCTAAAGGTTTTGACAGATGGGATCGCTGCACATTTAAATCGGTCGTTATGGATTCTTGATCAATAATGCAGATTGAGTTTCATGTCGGTTTGTCGGTGGTGGTTGCACCAGCATAGAGTTAGTAGCATAAAAAAGAAAAGAGAAAGAAGATTTTAATATTTGATGGCATACAGGGTGTATGTGAGATTATTGGTAATATTCTCACAACGGCTCTTCGTTTCTTTGACCAAAAATTTCGAATTACTATAACCCAACCAAACCCAATCGGAACCCAATTCTAATAACTCTACCACATTCCCTGCCTTAAATTGTTGTCCAAACTCTAACTCTAGCAGCACAAAACCGACCAAATTGGTTGCAGTAACTTGAGTTTAACTTAATTGAGTTGCATTCAAGTAACTTCAACTGATTTGCAACAAGTGTGCTGCTAGGGAAGTTCCTAGTCGGGATCTGTAGCCATTCCAAATCTAAAAATATTTCAAATATGAATCCTAGGCATAGACAATTCTGTTTCCTATCTAGCGGGTTTATCTTTAATTTGCTCCCCCTTCCACTCATCTACTGTGTGGTAGGAGGATTCAAGTTCCTGCTCAATCTGACGTAGCAGTGAAAAAATGACTAGAATATGTGATACTTTCACTACTGGTCAAATTCTTGGTCTCACATGCATGTTTATAGCATGAGATAGGCCCTCTCACCGTCGACAAGGTGAAAACTTTGACCCACGAGACGATAAAAATAACCATACAATTACAATACAATAATATAAAATAGCATTAAAATCTATTTCCGATCATGAATCTTATTGTTTATGAGTCAGATAATTGAAAAATGCATATTGTCATTACAATAGATTTGCAATTCACTCTATATGCTAGGATTTTCAACAATTTAGAAACAATACAATTAATACTAATTGACTAAAATTTGTTCGGAACATTATTTTTTCTACAGTTAAGATACATAACAACACCCCTTTTCTATTGTCGATATTTCAATTTTCATTAGATTCTATTGTGGTAACAATTACTTCTATCTTATCATCTTATCGTTGTGAACAATACTATTAATTGTACATACTGTAGAGTTCATTGTATGGTTACAATATATTCAATTGTAAATCTACGAGAATTTTTTTATTCGGGCAGCCCTGCAAATCTCGTTCATAAACTGTGCCTCATGAAATTCTTATGTTCATTTGCCTGAGTGTAACAAGCCCATAAACATTTCGACATAAGTCGCCTCCTACATGTGACTGCCAGCAGCATCAAATGAAATCGATTAGACTGATTCCACGCCAAATCGGTCGGTCACCAAACTCAACTATCTTCGATTTTGATGAAACTTGGTACACGTCTTCGGTATGTTGAAAAAAAAAATCCACTGGTGTTAAGATTATTTGGATTCAAGAGTAACTTTTGAGATGGGTGTATGTTTTTTTTTCCAACATTTTACTTGAAAAATCGTAGTTCAAAAACCATTACATTTAGAGAAAAACTTTATATGGGGGAGTTGTAGAGAACTAAAAAGGCTTTGTAAAAAAAATGTACACTGAAAAAAAACATTTTTTTCATCAAGAAAAATCGAAAATAAATACTAAAAATCAAATATAAAAATCAATAAATAAAATCAAATATAAATTTTTCAAATTTGTTTTGTGGAAATTTGAGAAAAAAAGACACGTTTTGAAAAAAACTCTAGGATGGACGCTCTTATAATAAAAAAGTTTTCCGAAGAGCGAACTTTGGTGCATATTTCAAATTTTGGTTATTCATTATTATAAATGAAAATTAATTATACAATATGATTTTGGAGATCATTAAAAACAATAATGATTATAATGATAAATCACCTGAACGCAACCGTTTTCGAGATTTTTCGGATTTTATTTCAATAGAATGAAAAACCTCAGAAAATTCGCTCTTTTCTTAAGTTAATCGAGATTTCCACCAGAAATGATAAATTTTCCAAGATCTTCATATTATAACGTTCACATTACTCTAATGTCCTCTTTTCTTTTGATATCAGGATGATAAGAAGACTCATTTGAAAAGAACAAGATAAATAGCACTATTGTTTTAATATTGCAATCAATATATTTATAATTGTTTTATGGCTGTATCGGTCGGGCCGCTCAGAGAATGAAGGGAGCGAATTTGCTAAAGCGATGAAAGTAACAGCGAGATAGATGTCGCAGGGGCGACAAGTGTGAAATGGACAGATGATGAAATTATGCGGAGGGTCATATAGAAGAAGCATATTAATCGAACTGCTGACTATTTTGCCAAGCTCCAACGATGTTAGAGGTCGGGTGTAGTGTGTGAAAACTACACTCCGAACAGTTCGGTGATGTAGCGATGAAAGTAACACATATTGTTTAAGGTAGGTAGACAAATAGCAGCTATAACGTATGTCAGGTATATCTTTCTCATAAAAAACAGCTAATGTACGCTGCCTGTAAACTACCAGAGATGTTTTATACCTGCATTTCCAAAGGTACCACAGCCAATATATATGCTCATACATAGTCGCATTCATCAGTAAAATCTATCTGAGTGAACTGAAAATGGAGTTTAACATGAAGAAGTGTTGTATGCCGTTTCCCACTAAACGGTGCTCAAAAACCTTCGTAAATTAACCGAACAAAATGTCAAAAAACTCAAGTTTATGGGCAAAACACATTTGGACACTTCTTTGATGATTTGTGATAATTGTCGTTTGCATTTAAATAGAACGGAACAATCCCATGCTGCAATTTCGAGCCTAGTGAGAAACCATCAATTACTAACATTATGGATCCACAACCATCTACATCACGGCAAGTAGACTTGTATGGTCTCGAGGAAACGCCATCGGCAATATCATTAATGTCAGTGCCATCTGATAGCAGTGTGCAAGATTATTCAAGGCGCCATAATATTGAGCTATTTAACAAGGGCGTAGCTGGAATCAACGTTTCGCCAATATCGGCTAAAAAGTTCCTGAACGTAAATTATGCCCGCAAAAAGTTCAAAGATGTTTCAAACGGCATTCGGACACACATATTTGGGGATCAAGCGGAGGAGGATGACCTGGAACAATTGAAAGTGAAAGCAGCCGAATATGACGAAATAATCGCGCAGCTAAAGGACCGGTATGCTGATCCAGAAACTTCGAGGGACGATCAAGTAAGGATACTTTCGGTTTTACCACAATCTTGGACAAATCAAAGAGTAATGGCAGAATTTGGAATAACAAACAAGTACATCGTATCACAAGCTAAATTCCTTGCAAAGCACGAAGGTGTTTTAGCTGCCCCTAACGAAAAGCTGGGACACGGTCTGAACCCGGAAATAAAAACCAAATTTTGCAATTTTACGACAGTGATGAGATTACACGAGCAACCCCTGGTATGAACGACTACGTTTCAGTGAGGAGTGAAGGTAAGAGGGTTCATATTCAAAAGCGCCTTTTAGTTTGTTCATTAAGAGAAGCTTTCATTAAATTTCAAGAGATGCATCAAAATGCTGTTGGGTTTAGCTCTTTGCAGCACTAAGACCAAAGCATTGCAAATTACTTAGCAGCACAGGTTCTCATAACATTTGTGTTTGCACCATTCATGAGAACATTAACTTGATGCTTCATGGTCTTAGAAAATATTCATTCGAGAATGATTATAAATTGTGTTTTGAAGAAATATTATGTAGCTCATCAACTAGAACTAAAAATGTTACCTCCGTGAATGCGAACGATGTCCAGGCTTTTCAGATTTTGAGAGTAGTTTAACAGACAAATTAGAAAAACGTGGTTTAGTTGAAATATCTTTTGAGCAATGGATTTCAACTGATAGATGTAGTTTAGAGACACTTGTTAAACCAATTGATGAATTTATTGCTTATTTTTGTGAAAAGTTGGAACAATTAGTATCCCACGATTTTGTCAAATCTCAGCAGTCTAGTTTCTTGAGAGATTATAAAAGTTGTCTTAAAGACGGCGAAGTAATAATAATTTGTGATTTTTCTGAAAATTATTCATTTGTTTTTCAAGATGCTGTTCAAAGTAGTTATTGGAGTAATGAGCAAGCCACTATTCACCCTTTTGTCATTTATTACACGGAATCTGGAATACTTAAAAATATCAGTTTCATTGTTATCTCAGAAGTGTTGAAACATGATACGATTGCGGTGCAGGTGTTTATTTCAAAACTAATAAGCTTTTTGCAAACAAAAATTAAAGTAAAGAAAGCTACGTTTATGTCTGACGGGGCAGCATCCCAATATAAAAATAGGAAGAACTTTGCAAGCCTTTGTAAGTTTAAAAAGAAATACAATATTGATGCTGAATGGCATTTTTTCGCAACATCCCACGGTAAGGGACCTTGCGATGCAATTGGTGGTACATTAAAACGAATGGCAAGATATGCAAGCCTTGCTGTACAACATGAACACTAGGCCATCTCTTATTTTGAAAAAAAAATGCCAAGTCAAGCATTCCACCTCTTTAAATGTTCGTCTTGACTAGAAAACAAACATACTTAAATTTGAAGATCGTACGTTGACGTTAAGTGCTCCCCCAACGGACCTGAAGAAATGGTAGTACGGGTGACTACCCACGCGGTGGCAAGCACGCTACTGTAGTGTATGGTCTTGCAGGTCGACTAAGATCAGTATCGTCAGGTTGATAACATTTTATGTTCGTTTTTTTAAATTATCAATGTTGTTTGGGACACTTTATCATCAGTACACCAGTTTTTAGGTACAACACAATAACGTTATCATAGACGTGGCCGGATAGCTCAGGGGTTATCCGTTCTGCTTACTGAGCAGATGGTCGGGAGTTCAATCCCAGGTCCGTCCCCTTCCTTGTCAATTGTCACTTGCCTCTTTCTATCATCACTAGATCTAAAATAAAAAGTCTACTGCGCTTTCATTGATCGCATCAATTACCACAGTGAATCCATGATCTAAAAATAACCTACCTCACCTAACACAAAAACTATCCTATCCTTCCCTTGACAGTTGTGGAGACGCAGAGGTATACACGGTCTCTAACCAACGATTGCCGAACTAATCATCCTTCCCCCCTTCCCCAAAGACCGTGACGACGTGGTCGGCGCCGGGTACTGATCTATAAATATAGTTAGTGAACTTGTACATTGAAGATGCAAAGCTCCCCAAGGACCCCAGGGACAACATTGATAATTAAAAAAAAACGAACATAAAATGTTATCAACCTGACGACACTAATCTTAGTCGACCTGCAAGGCCATACACTACAGTAGCGTGCTTGCCACCGCGTGGGTAGTCACCCGTACTACCATTTCTTCAGGTCCGTTGGGGGAGCACTTAACGTCAACGTACGGTCTTCAAATTTAAGTTTGTTTGTTTCCTAGTCAAGACGAACATTTCTAGAGGTGGAATTCTTGATTTGGCAATTTTTTTCAAAATAAGGGATGGCCTAATGAACACCCTATAAAAAGTGCATTAGAGTTATTCGAATGGGCGAACCAAAAAAGTGATGATTGTTTAACAAAAATGTCGTTTTGTTATGTATCACATGAAGAGTATGAACAGGGGGTAGCAGAATGGAATGAAATTTACCGACAGACTAAAACGATTGCAGGTACACAAAAGTACCACTCATTCGTTCCAATTTCAGGAAACGAAGTTTTTGTAAAACTGTTTTCGAATGACGAAGAAGGCAGGATTCATAATATATATAAAAGCAATCAATAGTTTATATAATGTTTATGTAATATTATCAATGACCGAGACTAATAAATGGTATATATAAATATAAATCCAACCATAATTCATTATTTTTGTCTTATAACTTTAAGTGAAGCTTTTCAATCGACGAGCTGTTAAGAGTAAGTAAGAGCACATACATGTGTTTTAAAAGGCTAAAAACACAAGAGAAACAATCGTTAGCTATTGTTGTTTTAATATCACGAGTAATTTATGAAAAGGGCGTATTTTTTGAGGTTTTGAAATTTTATTGAAAGAAAATCAGAAATATCATGAAAACGGTTGCGTTTACGTGGTTTATCATTATCATCATTATTGTTTGTAATGATCTCCAAAACCATATTGTAACATCAAAATTTATTTATAAGAATGAATAACCAAAATTTGAAATATACACCAAAGTTCGCTATTTGAAAAACTTTTTTATTATAAGAGCGTCCATCCTAGAGTTTTTTTTAAAACGTGTCTTTTTTCCTCAAATTTCCATACAACAAATTAAAAAAATATTAAAAATATGTTTTTCTAGATATTTTATTTTTAGTAATTATTTTTGATTTTTCTTGATGAAAAAAAAAATTTTTTTCTGTGTATATTTTTTTAAGAAAGGCTTTTTAGTTCCCTACAATTCCCTTATATAAAGTTTTTCTCTAAATGTAATGGTTTTTGAACTACGATTTTTCAAGTAAAATGTTGGAAAAAACACATACGCCCATCTCAAAAGTTACTCTTGAACCCAAATTATCTTAACACCAGTGGAATTTTTTTTTTCCAACGTACCGAACTCATGTGCCAAGTTTCATCCAAATCAATGATGATCGGGTATGATTTTTGGGATTTCCGGCACATTCTGGATGGAATCCCTCATTAATTAAATCTTGAAAAAGGCATAAACTATGTAATACCTTTTAGTGGGTAAAAGTTGTACCAATTGATTGATGTTTTAATGTAACAAATGCTGTTCTCTATCCCTCTCCATGGTGGATGTTTCACCCATCATAGAGTAAGTACTTGGTTAACTTATAACCCATTACTGTGTAAGCCACGAACAAGCGTGCACCTTTTTCTGTTGGTTCGTGTCTGATCTACCATTCAGAAAGCATGTTTATCTAGATAAACTGTAACAGGAAATACTCATTAATGAGTAACGATTACCCATTTCGGGTAATAACAACTCATTTATGGGAACCGTTGGAGCCTCAGATAACTCAGTCGATAAGATTCGATCCCAGTCCGGTCGAGGGAATCTTTCAGGTTGGAAATTTTCCTGAGGAGTATCAAAAATCCTAAGTTGAGAGCAGGCAAAACCTTGTACAAATGCCAAAGCCAATTAGAAGAAAACGTTACTCATTATTACTGCGACCATGTTTGTTACCTTACCTTACCTGTAACCTTAAAATGTGGCACATCAGTGGGCGTCTCGACCAATGCCATCACAGAATGCAGTGGAAGTTCTTTCAAATAAAATCAACCACCAATCATCGCAACGCAGAAACAACTTCTATTTTCGTTTACCTTTCATCAACTTCAATCCCCGCCTGGCTCTCATCTGGTTGACCTGTTTCGTCTCGCGCATCCTGCGCTTTTTGAAGATCTTCCGAATATCCTTTGCCTGGTCGTCCTTGCTGGCATTGGCTTCGGCGACCGAGCTGGCAAATTCCAGGAAAAACTTCCTTCCCTCCTCGAGGCGAGCATCATTCGGTAGGAAGAAGAAATTCTCCTTCCAAATTCCCTGCTTCGAAAGGTATCCACTCTTCTTTTTCTTTTTCTTGCTAGCTTCCACCTCCTGTACAACTGGAACGGTTTTCTCTTCTACTGGTTCGATTGCCGTCTTATCTTGTTCATCCTCATCTTCACTAGCCGATGATTCGTACCGGAATCGAGCATCGCTGTACATGGGTTTATCAAGGACTTGCTCCTTTTCGTCTTCCTCGTCAGATTTTTCACCCGTCGAAGCGCCAAACATAGAGAGTAAACTAAATCCCCCGGAGTTGGTCCCAATCGCATTGGATAAATCATCGGAAACCTTGAAGAATTTATCGTCCGTAACTTGAAACACTTCTTCCGGACGTTCGGCTCGTTTTGCCTCCAAAATTTCCTCTTCCGTAAGAACCTTCTCCTTTATCGGAATCTCTTTTTTAGTCGATGGATCGAACCGTTGCATTCCCTTAACACTGTCCTTCTTGAACTGTTCTCGATCGTAAATGTCCCGTCCAGTCACTTTCGACAGTATCTCCAACTGCTTCTTGCGTTCCTGATTGTTTACTTTGGAACCCGCTGTGTCCATGTTGGCCTTTTCCTTTTCGAATGACATTTTTTTCTTCCGCCCAGCAGCCGTATCATCGGCAAGGAAGCGTTCATCCAACTTAAAACGGGAATCACCGTGGAATTGGGTTTGCATATCGAACAATCGCTGACCCTTTTCCGCTACAAGAAAAAAAATCAATCAGATCAAACTGAGAAAAGCATCTACCAGATTTAAACTTACTATTCTCGGCAAGTTGCTTCCTAACGGTAAAGTTTGCTTTGAAACCATCTTCACCATCCTCATCGCCAAACAACGATAGCTTCTGCTTCTTTTCGCCCTCATCCTCATCGTCATCGAATACAATCTTCTTCCGCTTGGCACCATCACCTACTCCGGCCAAAGCTGCCTGAATAGCCGACTTTTGTTGGTCGTAAGCACTCTGTAGCTTTGTCAATCCTTGCTTCCGTTTTTCGTCAGCCAACTTGGCCTTTTCATCCAAGTCCTTACCCGACTGCTGGTTACGATTTTTACTCTTATCGATCACTTCCTTAACTTGTCCGGTGATGGACACAATCTTTAGTTTGCCATGTTCAATATAAGTTTCCTGGTTCCATTTTCTCACTAGCTGATCTTCTTCACCGACCTGAGGCTTCACAACAGCTGTTCGCCTAACCGGTGGAGGTGCGGGAGTTTGCTCTTCATCTTCCGAACTCGACTCAGAACTGGAGCTTTCCACCTGTCTGACAATCTTCGGTAGGACTGGTAGGGCCTCAACAACCTTTTTAACGGATTCACGCTCCTGAATTTTCTTGTACGGATTAAGCACGTCGCTATTCTGCTTGGCAGCTTCAGCTTCCTCTCGCTCCCGTTTAAGACGATCTAAAAACGATTCCTTCGCCTTGGACACATTCAAGTAGACGCCCTTATACTGTTCCTGTCGGAATTCGTTGATGCATTGCCACAGGGTTCGATCATCCAGTTCCACATTGACGAAAGCGAACGTGTCCACCGAGTTGGTCAGAGCATTCGGTTTGCTCTTCAAGTCAATCGCTTTTACCGAACCGTAATTTGAGAATTCCTGTTTCAATTCCTCCTCACTGGTTCCCGCGGGAACGTTGCCCACGAAAAGGCGATGTATTGGCATCTTAGTTAAGCACAAATTATTATTAATAATCCTGCAGAAACACAAAAACGAATCACACGTTACCGATTCCGAAACGCGAGGTGGGATTATTTTTATTCGTTTTGTTTACACACGTGTTTTTGACACTAACCGATTACACCGATTACACCGACCGCCGCGACGATGCAATTCTAGTACTGCAACCACAGGCGATACCGATGTTATATCCATAAGGTCTGGCCGAAACTACCAACAAGACGGTGGACGACGCACAAACAATCGATACTGGAGCAACAATAGAACAGGGCCTATCAACATTTGTCAACAAACACTTCTGAGCCTATTTCCTCGCAAAGCGTAGGCCACCCACGCAAACCAATACCATCATCATGTAGGGGAAAGTTTCCCCTACCCGATGATTCTGTAGGTTTGCGAGTGCTGCCAGCGGCTTGCGAGAAACCGGGCTCAGAAGTGTTTGTTTACAAATGTTGATGGGCCCTTTTCTATTGTTGATCCAGAATACATATAGCGATTTGAAATTTGTTCACTGTGGTAGAACCCCCTGCACGCAGAAAAAATAATAATAAATTCAACGACAATAAGGTCTACACTGCCCTGGGATGCATAGTTGACGTAACCACCATCGGTATGATTGATGAGAAAACGCGTTTTTCCGGGTTTGAGCTGAAATACAATGTATACCAACAATTATGAACAAATGTTCTGTCCTTTTACTAATAAAAGTGGGCCAGCAAGATAATTAGAATAGTTTAATTTTTTTTATCATCTTTAAAACGCATATGCCAGCTTATGCGAATCAACAGGCACATTACTGAACGTTTATTCTCATAGTTTGGCATAAAGGGTCACCCACAATTGATACGTAGCGGATGCGTTGACGTAAATTTGACAGAAAAGCTATGGGAAAACTGTCAAATTCACGCAAACGCATCCGCAACGTATCAATTGTGGGCCAGCAATAAGAACCAGGCTGCTGTGTTCTGAATAATATGTCGTACATTAGGTTCTCGCCGACAGGCTTCATGTTGGTATTCGTGTTTCAACCAGCAAAGCTCCCATTTGATTTTGCCGATATCTAGAGATTATTAGTGGTTAATACTGTTGAGTAATTCGATACAAACAAAAATAAACTGAAAAATATAGTATGTTGAATACTTTAGTCGTTTTTGTTGGTAAATTAAATGCTTTGAAGAAAAAGGAATCAGCTCGCAGTTCATTTTATGACTGCATAGATGGGCATAAAATTAGAATAAGTAATGCAATTTTGAACCTGTAGCTAGCTCTGTACCTGTAGCTAATCCATTGAATGAAGATCGGAAGGGTATTGAAAATATACCTTTTTGTAAGACATAGTGTGGTGGAAAACCATTTGCCGAAAGGACGTGACCAATGCTACATATATACTACCAGAATACCACCTCGTGCCTGAAAAAAGGCGATCACCTAACACTTAAACATTTGTTCACTGAGAGTTTTCTATGCCAAAGTTGCCATTTATGCATTCGTATCATTGTGTGGCCGATACAACGATACTCTATGTACAGGAAAGTCGAGAAAATTTCCTGGACCGTACCGGGAATCGAACCCAGGCACCTTCAGAGTGGTCTTAATTTGTAATCCTACTTGCATACACGCAAAGCTTTTGAAGGCCATAAGGAAGGCCGAGGTGGTGTTATGGCGGCCTTTTTAATAACTCGGGAAGCTGTGAGCTTTCGGACCTTGTACAGTAAATGATGACGTCAATTTCAACACCCACTTGCTAGATTGTTATGCAATTTTACTACCTTTGGTTTTGATTATATATCAGAATTCCAGGCTCATCCCTTTTCACTTGTCTCCAAGGAAAACAATCCATCAATTCTATCCCATTTTCAACTCCAGATGTCTATGAAGGCAGTATACAGTATCCACACAGGCAGGGATACAGTATCCCCACTGATCTAAAGGAACCGGCCAGGTGTTTTCCAGAGATCGATAGATGGCAAGTATGTATGTAATCTCTAATCTGCTTTCCCTGGTGCATTCAACTTCGCTTACAGCCACCCGTGACGTGTACGTTCAGCTATGCATAGCTATGCGTCAACAAATAGATGGAGAGACGTCATTCATACGACCAAATGGCACTTACGCCAAACCGTTCTTTTCAATTAATCTCACAATTTTTTGAAGAAACTTTTTTGTTTGTACTTGGAGGCAATGTATTATACGGTAAAGAATGCAAAAAACCAAAAAAGGGAATTTTGGTCGTCTTGGCACTTACGTCAACTATGCATCCCAGGGCAGTACATCAACTAAAATTTTGTATTGATTTGGAGCCAAGAAAACATTTGGATTGCTTCAACTATTTATAAGTTGTTTCAAAACATGGGTTTTGTTGATTTATAACAGCCTTTTGATTGGTGATGAACTATAGCCCAGGAGACTAAAAGCAAGGGGCAAATCACTACATATTTAACTGAATCGAAAATGTGTATGCCTTTTGAAAAAAATGCGTTGAAAAGTACACCTGTGCATTCAATGCACTAAAAAATGCACAAATAAATCAAATGTGCTCAAAAATGTGCAATTAATGCGTACTAAAGTGCATCAATGCGTTGAAAAATGTTCGGAAAATGCCTAAATGCACTTCTTAATACGTGAAGTTGAATCGAAAATGCATGAGTAATTCGCCCCTCGACTAAAAGTCACCCTAATAATGAATAAAAATAAAGTCTTTTGATTGAAACAGCTAAATTTTTGTTGCATTTATTTATTTTTTATTGTTTCATAAATATTTTTATCAATATGACTAACTTACAGAATAAATAAAACGAAACGAATTCATTAGATTTATTCTAAGCGGTGCTGTTTAGTGTAATAAGTGAGATGGTTGTTTTCATCTATTTCATTGTTCATCAATAATTTGCATTGACTCCGTACCGTAAGCTTTTTCTGTGGAATGATGGAGAAAATAAGTCTAAATACGATAAAAGTAAATCTTTTCTTGTAATTGTACCAAAGCCTTATACCATAGACTAACTCTAAGACCAGTAGGTCCCATACAAAAACGATTTTTTTCTTGGCTCACTCAGTACTAGCACATCGGTCCCAAGCTCGGTCCCAAGCTTAATAATGTGCTCCTAATAATGAACTCACACGAACACACTCTCAATCATTCTGTCAAAATAACACAGCAAATCAAAACAAAGGCGCAAATATGTACAACTAGGTGCTGGCTTCAAGGTGCACTTCGGACCAAGGGGTTCTACAACAGTGAACCAATTTCAAATCGCTAGTTGCATATTGATTGTTGCTTATACCATAGACCCAAAAGGTGTTGAGAGAGCAGCTTTGCCCAGTTTGATTCGACTGCTGAACATGGCATTGGTAATGACCACTACCAGGGAAAAACAGTTTCATTAGGGTTCCACTGAAATGTTACATTTTTTAAATAATTTTGGGTCGTACATTTGGTGGTAGCAACAATCAATATGCAACTAGCGATTTGAAATCGGTTCACTGTTGTAGAACCCCTTGGTCCAAAGTACACCTTGAAGCCAGCACCTTGCTGTACACATTTGCGCCTTTGTTTTGATTTGCTGTGTTATTTTGACAGAATATTTGAGAGTGTGTTCATTCTGAGGGGTGCATTATTAAGCTTGGGACCGATGTGCTAGTACTGACTGAGCCTAGAAAAAATCGTATTTGTTCGGGACCTACTGGTCTTAAAGTTAGTCTATGATAGCACAGCACATCAAAACAAAGCTTCTAGTACCAAAAAGCGCAAGAATGTTGCATGAATATTGCAAGATGTAAGCTGCAGGTATAGTTGGGACCAAGCGCTTCTACAACAATGAACCAATTTCAAATCGCTAGTTTCACAAAGGGCTATTCATACAGCACGTAGACTGAAAAAAATCGTTTTTGTATGGGACCTACTGGTCTTAGAGTTAGTCTATGAGTCTACCGTGAATCACCATTGTTTCGCATAGATTCGCTATTATTTCGACAGAATATTGGAGGGGTTATTGGTTGGGAGGTATGTTTTCAGAAGTGAATCGTTAACCTTAAGACCAAGCTTGGTTCCAACTGGCGTTGACAATCAAGATACTAGTGATTTAAAATTGATTCAGTGCTTTAGAACCCCATCGTTCCCATGCAGACTGTAGCATTCCCCATTATATCATAGACTAACTCTAAGTCCAGTAGGTCTCGAACAAATACGATTTTTCTCTTGGCTTAGTCAGTACTAGCACATCGGTCCCAAGCTTAATGATGCGCCCCTAAGACCGCAACTCACACCAATACATCCACAAATAATCTGTCTTGCGATTTTCTTTACCTTTTTGGAGTTTTGGAACAAGGTGGTTTTAATCGACGAGACGAAAATTAATCTATTTGGACCCGATGGTTGACAGATGGTTTGGAGAGAACCGAATTCGCCGTTGGAGGTCAAGCATTTAAGCCTTAAGGCCAGTATCGACTTAAAAAGTAAAGAGGTTACGAAATATTGTTCAATATTACCAAGCGGAATTTTGACAATTGATCTGCATGCATGGAACGAAATGTCACTTTCACTTACGGAATAATCGAGCGCAATATTTTTCCGAAAGTAAAAGTGACAGCTACTATTAGTTTGCGTGGAAACCATACAAATTCCAATTTAATTTTGCGTTCTTTTCAGGTGGATACTGCTGCAGAAATTTCTTTTCGACTTGTGGGGGAAGGTTAATCACCGATTGAATAACACCAATAAATGAAAAGCAATAAACAAAAAAAAACAAAAACTGGCGATTCAGGAGATTTGGAATAGTATTCTAGCAACGGTGACCAGGAAGCTGGTGGAATCGATGCCGTGACGCTTGAAGGCTGTTCTGGATGCCAAAGGTGGTCATTAGCCTGGGTAAAAATGTATACTCCAGTTCCCCTTTTATTTTTGGGAGCCTTTGGGTCCTATAATAACTGTGCCAAATTTCAGCTCAATCGGTGAAACTATATTTTAGCACCCGCGGTATTTATGTTACATAGGATTTTGTGATGTTATGTGATGTGATGTGTAATAAGAACTCACCATCAGTGCAAGGATTACCTATGGCTGCAGGACTATTCTCAGCAGGTTGTTCTGAGAGAATAGCCTACGTGATGGCTTCTTGTAGCAGGGTCAGCCGATCTCAGTGAGGACCTTCGGAAGACTACGGCCAGAAGGCCGCGTGTCTTCGCATGACAAGGGACTGGTGACTCCACGAACCCTTGTCCAGTCAACAAATCCTTCGACTGCCTTAGGCTACCCCCCCAGGGAATCCCCGTTATATAGTTATTAAAGGAACAGTAGACATTTTTAGCATAAATGATTTATAAAAAGTTAAGACAAAATGCAAATTTCACGGCTATACTGAACTTTAGATTCAATTAACACGTTTATTTTTGTTTTTATTTGCACTAGTAAATGTACTGGGATATTGCAAATTTCTACTGTTCCTTATAAAATAGTTGTGGGCAAAAATGAGGAAAAATCTCACAAAATAAAGAATACTTACATTTTTCGCTATCACGCTGGCTACATTGCGTTGGTGGGACTGCCTCCTAAGGTATAGCTGACGAGATACAGCGTTTCTTACTCAGCCGCTGTTTGAGCCGCACCCCTTGGTGAACAGACACTCGGCACGCACCTCCTCAATCTAGCTGAAGTCAGAAGGACAACAGTGCCCAGGCTGCACTACCAGCTAAGTACGCAACCCTTAGCTGGCGGTCTTTGTCATCTGTTGACCCGTGGAAGCATGAGGTAGGAACTTGTGAGGACCAGAGCTATGTTGCGGGGACGCACGCTCCATCACAGTTGTCGACTCACCATTTTGCAGCCCTTTATGTTACATAGGATTTTGTATGGGGAAACTTACTTTTACAGAGAATAATCTGGCGAGGTGGGTTCTTTCAGAGTCGATAAAGAAGAGTCGCGCAAAGAGTGAAACCAATGCTACCTATCGATCAAAACAAACAAGTATGATTATCTCGCGATGATATTTTTCCATAATTATGACGGAAAAGAGAAAAACAAAATAATGTTGCGAATGAAGTCAAATTTAATTAATAAAAATCTCAATAAAATACAAAAGAATTCATTGCTAAAACACCATAAAATTTATTGTTAAAACCATAACATTTGATGCAGTTGAAATCTTTCGTGATAGTTGGGTTGCATATGCAGTAGATGTAGGTTGTTCCAGCTGCTTCGTTCCATCCTCGATTCCAGATGCAAACGATGCGATCGACTCTGTAGAGGAGCTGCTCAATAAGTCAGACAGATTTGATGCAGGTGGATTCTCATGTAATAGCTGGGTTGCGTGTGTTGCAGCGAATTGTTCCGCTGAGCAGAATTCCGAGTATCCATCCTTGCTTCCAGCTGCATATGATGCAATCGTCGTAGGAGTCATGCAAAGTTAGAGCTGCCGGAGTTGGTTGTTGATAAACACGAAGAAGAACAACCAAACAAAGAAGCCTGTTTGCGCGACTCTTCTCTATCGACTCTGGGTTCTTTAAAAATAAATCAATCCAATCTTTCTGTGGTCAAGACCGGCTTTCCTCCATGCTGAGTGAACGCCCCACAACAACGTGGTTGCTTCGCGCACATAGCAGCAGGCTACGGGCTTAAATATAATTTTACCGATCGAGCTGAAATTTTGCACAGTTATCATAAGATTGAAAAGGCTTCCAAAAAGCAGTGAGGAGCGATTTTTTTGATCTTCCATATGTCCGTATTCCAGGCTAGTGGTCATACGAAATACCAAAAAATGAATTTCCACGATTTCCGACATTGTTTAAACTTATTTTCTATGATAATCATGTACTGTACGATCAATTTTGTAACATCTGAATGAGCGATTTCTACTTTGTTTAGCTAAATACAAATGAATTGGTTGTTGTTTTTGTTTCATGCAAGCATTAAATATACGAGAAAGATTGTTTCTTCCATGTGTACAAGTTGTTTGCTTTTATTCACTTATAACTCTGAAAAACTTGGAGATTTCTTGATGTACGCTCAATTTTGAGACTGACTGTAACTCTTCTTCCAGGTGCGGGGACGAAGCAAAAAAAACATAAAAAGAAATACTACCGACACTCACACATTTAGGGAGGGAATCGATTATATTCACTACGTCTTTCCCAAAGCACGCGGAGATTTTATGATTTCACTGTTACACCCCGTTCGCACTACAACCTATATAACGTGATATAGAGTATCTTGATATCAAATGCCATGCACATTATTTTCAGTGAAAACTAGATACATAGATGCTTATATCAAGATACTCTATATCACGTAATATAAGCTGTAGTGTGAACGGGGTGTTAGTTTAAGTGAAATTACGAATAATTAATTGATTTTTTTTTTCGCGAAAACGACGCAGCAAAAACAAAACACGTCAGTTTCAAAGCACGGCTTGCTGCGATCTCCATAAATCATAATTTATTATTGACTTGTAATTCTCAACTTGCACAACCTCTCTGATTTTTTTTTATCATGGAATTAAACCATGCACCAAAAATATATATGAAAACCTCCAAATGATTCTTGCGCTTAATGCAGTTTAACGTAAATTTATGTTTTTCGTTGATATTTTAAAATTGCGTTTCATCACATACATTTTTCAATCAAACTACATATTGAGTCACCCTAGCGTGCAACACATCACTCGAGAACTCGCATTCCAGTTTATAAGATCGTTCTACCGATGTATTTTCCTATTTCTCTCAGAGAAAGCACCAACAGATTGATAACATCACTCTTTCGCGAGCATGTACAGGGAACGTTCAATAAGGACGTCACGCATGACATTCAATGACCCCCGCATCATCAAGTGTTTTGGAATGAAAATTTAAAAATAAAATGTATGGATTGTCACAGTTTCAAAAACACTTCCAACCCCGCAAAAACATGCCATACCTAATGGACGATCCCATATGTAAATTGAGAGTTACTCAGACGCCTGCCGCTGGCTGGGTTGCTCGTTCTGTTGTAGGTACCGCAGACGAGGTATGATAAGCTACGCAAGTAGAGCAATCTCGACGGGAGGCGCATTATTGCCATCGTTCGACCGCATTCGTACACGATCCAGAAAGGGTTACGCGATCAGTCGTGCATTGGCCAAAACCATGGGAACATCGCGTTTTAAGTTCGTTCTGCTGCTCGGTGGAAGTCTGCTCCTACTGGCACTGCAAGTTTTCGGTGGAGTGACGGACAATCGGGTCGATCAGTACGCGTTGAGTGCGAATAACAATGATGGAGAATCGTGTAATTTGCCGGACAGTTTGATACAGGAGATCAAAGGTTATCAACCGATTGTGAACAAAATCATTACCAAGATCGTGAGCGGGGAGTTTGCTGGGCAGACATGGCAGGGTTTGGCTGATCTTGTGGACACTTTTGGAGCTCGACCGACTGGGTCAGATCAGCTGGAAAAGGCAATTGATTATGTGTTGGAGCATATGAAGCTGGATGGTTTGGAAAGTGTACATACGGAGAATGCAACGGTGCCGCACTGGGTGCGAGGATATGAAAGTGCGCAATTGGTGGCACCGTTTAAGAAGAATTTGCCTCTGCTAGGACTGGGTGGAACAGTGGGCACTCCGAGGGGAGGAATCATTGCCGATGTGATCGCAGTGGAGTCATTCAAGGAATTCGAGCAGCTCACTCCCGAACAAGTGAAAGGAAAGATTGTGGTCTTTGTTCCGCCGTGGGAGAGCTATGGAAAAACGGTTGTCTACCGAGGCAGAGGAGCTTCGGTGGCATCCAAAAAGGGTGCTGTGGCCAGTTTGATCCGATCTGTTACACCCTTCTCGATCGGTTCACCACATACGGGCTGGCAGAGCTACGAAGATGGTGTGAAGAAAATTCCAACAGCATGCATTACCGTTGAAGACGCGGAAATGATTCTGAGAAAGTTTCGAAGGGGCGACAATATGACAATACATTTGGAAATGGAAGATCGCAACTTGGATCCTTTCGTGTCGCGCAACACGATAGCCGAGTTGCAGGGTACAACGTATAAGAATACATCCGTGGTTGTTGTTTCGGGTCATTTAGACAGCTGGGATGTGGGTGTAGGCGCCATGGATGACGGGGGTGGTGCACTGATTTCGTGGAAAGCGCTGACCTACCTGAAGGCGATGGGTTTGAGAGCTAAGCGTACGATTCGGGCTATTTTGTGGACCGGCGAGGAAGAGGGACTTTGGGGTGGTAAAGCTTACAAGGAAAGTCATCAGGAAAATGAACAGAAGGAGTTCAATTTCTTCTTTGAATCCGATATCGGCACATTCGAGCCTAGGGGTTTGGATTTTACCGGGAATAAAGACGCCGAATGCATCTTCAGAGAAGTGGTCAAGTAAGTAATTGATTTTAATTGACCTGATCGCCGTTTTAATAGGTTGTTCGCTCTTCTAAACAAAACAGGCTTATGTCATTGGCGAATGCTACTGAATTTGGAACGCCTGCCGATGGAGGTCCCGATATATCGCACTGGACAAGCCGAGGATTCCCGGGAGCGTCACTGTTGAATAAGAATGAAAAGTATTTCTGGTAAGAGAATTAAATTGGCTTTGATTGCTTTCGAAAAAGAATAACCTGGTTCATTTCAGGTTCCACCACTCTGCCGGAGACACTATGGCCGTTCAGGATCCAAAAAGTATGGATAAGTGTGCAGCTATCTGGGCAGCTGCAGCGTATGTCGTTGCAGATTTAAGTGTGTCCATGCCAAAAGATATTGTCAGTTAGCTAAGACAGTTCAAATGATGGAATTAATAAAACCGCAGGCAAATCTAGGTATCGGCCTGCAGTAGGTAACGTGACTGTTTTGCTTTAGATTTTAGGTGCTATTGAAAATAAATTAAACCATGAATACAAAATTAAATTCCATTGAACTGGTGGTTGAATGTCTTACCGGCTATTAGTAAATATTTGAATAATTGATTTATTTTTGTTTATATAACCGGCCAAAATAATAAAAAAATGGGTAGGATGAGCCAAATGACATTCAAATCCAACAACTATACTCAGAAGAATATCTAAACTATCTAGTTTAAAGTTCACTCTAAATCGATTCTCCTGATTGACGCATAAGTTCGTGGATCTGTATACCAGCCTGGTGACGGATCTAAAGTGTTTTGGTTCTTGGAGGACTGTTCAGAATCATTCAAAGGATTTTGTACTGATCTACCTGCAGTTTTCGATGATGGCAATTGGCGCAACTCTCCCAGATTGGCAAACCGTACTCGACCACGGGAAGAATGATCTGTTTATGAACTGCCAGTTTGTTCTTGGTCGTTAATGTGGACTTTCTGTTGAATAGCGGATACAGAGATCTTAAGAAACTACTACATTTATTTGAAATTTAGTGAACATGCGATCGGAACAACAACTTGCTATCTTTAGTGAGATTAATTCCCAGGACAAATCGATCGGTGTGTTACAGATGTGGATTTTGACACCTCCTGGCGGAATGAGTCGAGGTGACTTGTAGTGCGGAAACAGAATCGCCTGGGTTTTGGCTGCATTGATACAAATCTTCCAGCTGTTGAAATACTCGGACAGAGCATTGAGGCGCCCCTTTCCAGTCAGAACACGTATCACTCTACCCTTGTAGATGATGGAAGTGTCGTCCGCAAACATTGACAAAATACCACCACCCGGCAGAGGAGGAACATCTGACGTGAAGATGTTGAATAGGATAAGGCCTAGTAGGCTACACTGGGGAAAATCAGCATCAGCGTTAAACGTATCAGAATGGGAATGGTTCAGGAAGACCTGGAATGATCTGTCTAACTAAATTTTTGATGATCTTAACAAGATAGATCGGGAAGTTTTATCGATGCAGCTTAAACACCAGACCATCGTGCCAGACATTGTCGAACGCCTTTACGACGTCTAACAGATGTTTTTCCAACGTACCTGTTCCGTTTGAGGATGTTAGTAAAGTGACCTTTTCTGAACCCAAAATGTTCCTGAAGGAAGATGTTGTTCTGGTTTGTGAACTCCAGTAAACGGCTGAGGATCAGCTTTTCAAGCAGCTTCGAGATGGAGAACAAAAAGCTGATGGAGCGATAACTTTCAGTACATAAAGAAACGATAGTTACTTACCAGCCTTGCGAATAGGGATTACTTTGACTATTATCCGGTAAGATGGAAAGTAGCGAAGCTCCCAACTGTCGTGACCTGACCGAAGTTTGCCGTCTTGATAATCTTGATAAACTGTTACTGCTGCTACTGGTCCGTTGCTGTCAAAGTTCGTTACAAGAATGAACTGAATCAGTAGTAGTAGTAAAATTGTTTTTTATTCATCGATTCTTTGTCTTATATACTAGGGTATGTGTCCCTTGACTCAGCCTAATATGCAACAATCGATTACATTTTTCATTGTAACTCATAAAGTATTTGAGCTAGAAACAAAATTTAACTAGCTATAAACTTCCTAAGATATGTTTAATAAGCAATCTGGTAAAATGTATCACGAAAAGCTACACAACTTGTTTTATAAAGTCAGAAACTTACGAGAGATATGGATGTAATGTAGGTTTATGGGTACCAAATTGGGTCTAATCATGGATGCAAGTTCGTCCCATTCGATTGATTTTCTATAAAATGCAATCTTCGTACGGGTTTCTTCCTGATTTTCTGATTTAAGGCTTTCCCAGCTGTATTCGCTCTACCCAACAAACAATTTCACAAACCAAACTGTACTTAAACTGCTAAAAAACACTTAAGTGAGTTTTAAACATGATTTAGCGGTCATTCGACAATCAAAACATTATAATTCGTTCTACACAGATTTTGTTACTTTAATTTGTGTTAAGATGAGCCATATGAACAACATTTAACTGGAACTCAGACATTTGTATTGTAAATGTTACCAATAACAACATTTTTACTACGCTTTTCATACAACAGGCCATATTTGGGAACATAGAAAAAAATATGTCCCTAACATTGGGTCCACCGTTTGTTTGTTAAGTCATTGTTATTTTAATTATGTGACCTGTAAGTTTATAACATGTGACTATATTCTGTACATCTTGGCTGCACTATTCGGTTTATAGGTTCAATTTCGGCAAATTTAGATCATTGGAAGATCGTATAGATAATCTGTACAGCTTAACCAGTGAAATCATGATGCCCCAAAAGTTCAAGAAATCAAAAATTACGTGGAAGTGAACTACTATAAATTGATTGATTACGTCTCAATTGCTTTGAAATCAACCGGTCATCCTGATAGCAACATAATTTTGTTGATTATCGAAGAAATAATGACATATTTGGTACATAGGCCGAATCAAGGAGCTAGGCTAACATTACATCCCGTTACCCTAATTTTACAAAATAAGTGTTTTAGCCCATTGCACAGTTGTCAAAAAGTCGATTTTAACGCTCTTAACTCATAGCTTCCTAAATAGTGGAGCTAGAGCAATGGCGTCCAACCCCAAAATGGAGAGAGTTCCTCTCCCATGTGCGCATCAATAAACAGAGTGCACACAATAGATCGCTAGAATAACTATACAAGCCACAGTGGTAGATGAGCGTCTTTCCATACGTCAATTTTTGCCTGTTGCAGTGGCGGACTTGGTCCATCCTACAACCTACCCCGCAGTGGGATGTTAGGCAAAAATTGACGTCCATGGTTCGAGTACCACAGGATACATGCCCTTTCGCTCAATTTTCCTAAATAAAAAACATCTGTTCTATTGTGGGCACTCTGTTTATTGATGCGCACATGGGAGAGGAAATCTCTCCTTTTTGGGGTTGGTTTTGATTCGCAACGTTTGAGATCACTCAAGTTTTTCAATTAATAATAATTAAAATGAAAATCGGGTTAATTATAGTAACATATAATGAATAAAAATATTGACAAAAACAAAATGTACAATTATGCTAAAATTAATGAGTTTGAAGGTGTGGTTACCATGACTACGCAATTTTTTATACTGTTTGAATAATGAAATATAGTAAAACCATTGAAATTTGTTGCCAGCATAACTTCCTTGCAGACGATTGTGGACGGACAAACTAAGCGCCACATGCAAGTTAATTTAATGTACTACTAGATGCAGCCAAGTCAATCTGCTCCTAAGTGTGGTACAGCCTTCGAAAATACGACGATAAAAACGGAAAAAAGTTCAATAACTCATCCCACTGACATAATGCAGGTATAGTATATTCTTCAAAGTTTTGTATTTAGATATTACAAATAACTTTGTAGAACATTATATTGTCCTTAAAATTAAAAACAAAATGTTTCAGTGAAAAATGTGTTTTAGAGGTTAGTTCTTATAAAACGCTTTCTATCTCCAATTGGGTGAAACTTAAAATTTTTAAGTCTTCAGCAAAGTTGTTTATATTAACTTTTCCTACAATTTTGCTGAAGACATATATCTCTATCTCAAAATCCTAAAAAAGTTGAATTTTTATCTCTCTTTTAGGGGGATTGATCACAAAAGTCATGCCGTCAAAATATGAAGCTTTTCATATCTAGCAACTTTGCCAAAGACGCCATTGCTCTAGCTCCACTATTTAGGAAGCTATGAGTTAAGAGCGTTAAAATCGACTTTTTGACCACTGTGCATTGGTTGTTCCGTTAGCGGTGCTGGCTTGCTTGGGACAATAAGCCGCGATGATGGTGATAGGGCCGACGGCAATTTCGATCTTGACTCCGATGGCTTCGATAGACTGCAGCTGAAGACTCGGAAGCAGATGGTAGTTGATGTTGTAGCGCAGGGCGATCGCAACTCCTCCTCCACTAGAGCCGCTACGGTCAAGTCACACAATGCGGTATCCTGGAATGAAAACGGTGAGTTCCGGCTTGAGATGTTTCTCGGTGATGATGGCGATGTTGATGGCCTTCCTGTTAAGGAAGTCACCGAGCTCGATTGTTTTTTTCCGGATGGAACAAGCATTCCAATTTACGATATTGATGGTGCGATTATGGTCCATATTTGAAAATGAATTTCATCGTCACGGATATGGCGGCTTTGAGCTGTTCCTCCTTGGAGTGACAGGAACGTAGTTGACGTATAGCTCTTGGACGAACTCGACCATTTGCTCCGAGTCGTAGAGCTGTCCATCGGTGGGTGGTTGCGTGGAGGTACTGCAACCCGGATTGGCCCAGCCTGGAGGAGGAGCCGGCGTGGAGGCGGTGGCGGCTGCCGCGAATCGATGCTGAATGGAGGCTGATGGTCGGTTTTCTTGGCGGTGATTCAATGGGATCGGCAACAGATTTGGCACCTGGTACCGGAGCGTCGGAAAATTTTCTTCATCCAGGCTAGGTGGCGGACGGCGCTGCCCAGGCCGGGACTTAGTGGACGCCTGTTTGCGGATCGCCAGAAACTCTGCACGTTTGGGTTAGGTTCGGTTGTTACCTTCGTGATTAGCGCCACAGTTGGCGCCCTTTGGTGGTGTTCCTTCATCCATTGGTGCACAATTCTCCAGCACACTTGCCGCAACGTGGTTTCATGTAGCAGTTTCGAGTTCCGTGGCCGAACACAAGTCAGTTGCCACACTGCGTCACGTCGTGTTTTTTTGGGCGATACCGGTCCCACTCGACAATCACGTTGAAAAGGGTCCGTATTTTCAAAAGTCCGCCATTGTGACGGAACCCTTCTCCAGATGGACCAGATAGAGTTGGTCCCGATGATTTCCCTGTTGTAGACGTCTGATCGGGAACACTTTCACTGGTTTGAGAGCCGCCGCTTGCAGCTCAGCAATTATTGCCTCCGTGAATTCCGGAAGGCCACGCAGAATCACCTTCAGCGGCTTGTTTCCTGGTGAGTCGTGAGTGCAAAATTCATGTTTCACTAGGTGAGCACCAACAGCACGGTAGTCAGCCCCGTCGAGCACATGATCTTTGTGCCGGTACTGCACAGCTTGAAAAGTGGTTGAATTTTGATTGCTGCAAGCTCAGCCCTGAGAGCAGCGATGTCCTTTGATGTGGTGAAGAGCAGCGGAACTTTTACCTTCGTTAGCACCTCCTGTACCGGGAGCACGGAAAATTTGTTGCTCGCTAATAGTCGAGCGTTAGGGTCCGCTGGATCGGCGTCGTCTTGGCGCAGCCGCTTGGAGCTGCTTGGTTTCGGTATGGCGTCAGGAGCTGATGCCATTGGCGTGGATGTCACCACGTGTTGATTTTTTCGACTCATTGCCACGGCAACAGGTCGAGCGAAAACACTTGGTGAACTTTGCAGCGCTTGCTTTTGCCTTGCCACTACCAAAGGGCCTGTTCGTAAACCACGTAGACTCATTTTTGAAAATCTCAGACCCCCCCCCCCTCTCCCCTCTAAGACTTTTCTCCATACAAATTTTTGAATTTTTGTATGGAGCGTAGACTTTGGTCAACCCCTCCCCCTCTCCCTAGAAAAGTCTACGTGGTTTATGAATAGCCCCAAAAGATGAGCAAGCGCAGGTGATAAATCGCGAGCCGGACACGCAATCTCGTGACAGCGGGCGAGGGGGAAACACGGGGAAAAACTTTTATTGCGAGGGAGCGAAAAACACGTCCGTACGTGTCGCTTGTTTGAACTGAATGATTTGATTGCCAACTGAATCAACACAGCTAGCTGGTATTTATAGCTAACGGTCTCCCATGTCAATGCGTTGTGTTGGTTCTGTTTACTGTCACAAAGTGAGGAGGTTTTCGCATAGCTTACTGCAAGTTTTATTTCGATTCACGCTAAGTTGATTATACTCAAATCAGATGATTATACACAAATCGCAAGGTAAATTTATGCGCTTAAATTCCATCAAACCATTTAACATTTTCTTCACACATACACGCAAAAAAAAAGTCGCAATAGAAACTACCATTTCGAGGGTTAAATTGAGCGCAAACACCAACAATTTTCAGCTGACTATAAATGCGTTTGATTTTACCATGCCTGCCATTAGATAAACCATGGTGCGGTGGATATCAATATGAGGTCTGTCAAATATACCACAAATGTTGAAGGTTTTACCATAAACGTAGTAAATTTGACTGAAATTTCATGGTAGTTTTAAAGATAGGCATAGTCGGTTAAAATGGTAGTTTCTACTACAAGATTTTTTCCTGTGTACTCTCTATACTACACCAACATCTGTTAAAAACCACCGGAAGGTGTCGGAAGAAATTAACACTCAAGTTTTTCAACTCGAGGTTGACGACTCCGTCGACACCAGCGCCTTTCATCAGCCGTTTTTTGTCAACTTCTGAGTCCACCAAACAACAGCTTTCGATATTAGAATTAGTCGATGGTAGTATCAACAATCAATATGCAACTAGCGATTTGAAATTGGTTCACTGTTGTAGAGCCCCTTGGTCCAAAGTACACCTTGAAGACAGCACCTTGCTGTACATATTTGCGCCTTTGTTTTGATTTGCTGTGTTATTTTGACAGAATATTTGAGAGTGTGTTCATGTGAGTTCATTATTAGGGGCGCATTATTGAGCTTGGGACCGCGCTTGGAACCGATGTGCTAGTACTGACTGAGCCAAGAAAAAAATCGTATTTGTATGGGACCTACTGGTCTTAGAGTTAGTCTATGGTAGTATATTGCATCTCTCTTTCTACATGATACTACGTCGTAAAAAATGAAATAGATCTCCAATGGGATTCCACCGGTTATTTAAATAATCAGTATAATTAACGATACTTTATGTCTGCATGTGGCATGTACAACGTAAATGTAGTTCTCCTATATGATGTATGATATAGGCTACCATAAATTGTACCACAGAAGCTAAGTCCAACAGCAATGAACTCTCTTGTCTGTTGGACTTGATCAAGCTTTAATAACCACTGATCGTAGGCTGACTAGGAATAAATTGGTACGCCCCTCGCACACCGTTATCACGCAACTAGTGTTGGAAATCTACAATCTTGCCCAGTGGTTTGTTCACACTTCCATAGAGAACAACTGGAGCAAGTTTCAAAGTAATCGATCGCGTTCCGAAATAACGTCAAATGGAACTCGAAAGAAGAAAAACCACTGTGCACAAACACCTGTAAAATCTGGTTCTAAGCTGGTTAAAGTGCTGAAGATGCCGAAAGCAGCAGTCTAGTTAGAATCCCGAATCACTTATTGTGTTGCATCGTCACAGAAAGCAGCTGCAAGCATTCTTTCACAACGGTTTGTTTACCTAGGCGCCCACATTCACGGTGTTTCGTGCAGTCAGTCAAAAGTTATTGCAGATGGAAGCCGAGATGGAGCCTTCTCTTCGAGAAAGTTCTCTCCTGAACTTCTGAGAACTATGAACTTGAACTGAGGAGATGTTTGGTCCAGGTTTTTTTTTGAATATTTCTGTTTGAATTACTAAGAAGTGCTTTCTGCCTGACCTTTCGAGAAGTTTTTTTAATGAAGTCTCTTCTTGAACTTCTAGAAAGTATCTTCCTGAAATTCTGTGAAGTCTGCTTTTGAACTTTCTAGAATATGCCTTTAATTTTGAGTAGTTTAGCTCTATATTTCTAGGAATCAAGGACTAATTTAATCGGCGGTCAATTTTCAGATCCCTAGAGTAAATGTACTGAAGCTATGCACTTAGCAATTTTGTAGAAAAAAATCAGAGTTCTGTGAAGATTAATTTCAAAATCTCCTCACTTTTACCACTGTCAGGCTCATAAAAGTAACAAAATGAGATAATAAAATTTACTTTTCGTTATTCTATCCCTACCCAAGTAGCACACTACAATCATAATTAGTTGAAGTAACTTGATTATGACTTAGCAAGTCATATTTATGTTATCTCTACTGAATGGCAACAAGTGTGCTACCAGGGTAGGCACATTGTGGTCCTCATGAATCGAGCTCTTGGTCAGTTTTCTACAACTTCTGCCCAACATTAGCTTTGCTGGCACCACAAAAGCATCTGGTGATGTCCACCTTTATTTTACTGAGTTCGATTAGCCATTCTTGTTTTTAATAGGATTAGACGTTTTTTTTGCTAAGGAAATTGTTTTTGTGTTAATTCATCTGCAAAAAAATGGCTTAGTGTATTTTTTACCTTCCTCAGCCAATAACCACTAACAAATAAAAAACGCGTACTAAAACAAATTCTTAGTCGACAAAATGAGACAGATCAGTCACTAGTTTTCGAGCGGTCGATTGAGTCGACTAACTCGACAAAATTTTGTCAATCTCGACAATTGTAATAGCAAAATAGACCAGTTGAGCAAAATGATGGTCGACTCGACTTCTATAATTAGCCCCTTTGTAGGTGCGGGATAACATGGCTCACGCAGTTTGGCATTGCCCGGATAATGATGGATAATGATAATAGTGGCCCAAGGTACACAACCCTTCCGCGAGGTAAGAGAGTAATTGGCTACACACTTTTACTAATATCGAAAAATAAAATAATAACAATATTGAATATCGGCTCCGCAAAGTGTTACCCACGCTTTAGCCTAACAAATACATGAACGCATTAAAATAAAATCTGGACTTTCAAAAGGATTGAAACCGAAGCAAAATGTGCAGTTATAAGGCAAGGCTTTCTCTCCCCCATTCATCAATAAAACAGTTTAGTCATTTTATTGCATTGGTTTTTCTTCCTTCAGTAGCCCCATTAACCACCCTCACATCGATCGATCCGAGCATGTAAGCGGTATTTTCTTTCCCCTACGTTTCAACCGTTTCCAATTTTCCGATTTTTCTTTTTCCAGTGTCTTGACTTTAGGTTTTAGGTTTGCTAATTGGTTAGGTTGGGTATCTGTTTTTGTTTTTTCACGTTTCTGATCTCAGACCGCAAGATGCGTGTAACTCTTATGATTAAGTCGTTAATACCTTTTTGTTCCGATAATAACTAACGATTCTCGCATTCCTTCTTTGTTTTTAAATAGTTTTTTTTTAGTTATTTTAACGTCATTTGCTTGTTTTGCTTGCTATTCTTATTCTCTTAAGATTCATTTCGTGGTTTTACTTTGGATTTTCAATGTTTCTGCTCTGTTGTCGTTAGATTTGGTAGATGTAATTTTACATATGCTTGATTTTTTTTCTCTTAATACAGACACCTAGAAGATTTGAATGCGCGTTTTGTTTGTTTCAGTGGTGGAAAATTTGAAAATATGTTCTAACTATATTGTTGAAATAATCTCTGCTCGGTTTAGTTTGCCTGGCTTCCGATAGCGTGTATAGTAGGTGTTTGTGTATGTGTATATATTTGTTGTCCTACGGAGCACTGATCGATATATATGTATATTCCTTTTGTTTTTGGGTTTTTTTTCTGTTTAAAACTTTTCTTTTTTGTACGGCGTGTTTTTTTTCTTCTGTTTAGAGTAGACGAATGTCGATAGCAGCTAGAGATGGTTGCTTTTTTTGGTTTGGTTTAAATATATTTATCGATGAAATTTTAAATCGTAACATGATCGAACACGAATAATGATTTTTTTTTCTTTCTTGAGTGTTTGCGTCTTTTCTTGTTGTGTGTTTTTTGTTTTGGTAATGTATAGAATCAATAAATCTGCAATATGCAATATAATTATATTTTTCTGTTAATGTCTATAGTATATATGTATATAGATAAATATCACACTTAGAAAAGTTAAAACTTAGTTTTTTTTTTGTTTATTCCTTCTTGTTTTTGAAAAAGAGTATGGTGGTGTAGCTTTTGTTTTGAGTTTTTTTTTCTTTTCAGTGTATTGTAAAAGATGTTGCATAAAATTATGGCTTTCTGTTCTCTCGAAAATCGATTTCAAGTGGAAGAGACGGAGGGCTAAATATGTCTTGTTATGCATTTGATATACTCAGCAGAGTAGAGCAGTCGAGTGGAACTGAAATCGCAGAATGTTCTGCTTGAATAGAAACTTAACTCTTGTATGATAGACCACAAACTAAGTTCTTCGATATTTATTCGGTAGAATGTGAAAGTGTATTGGAAACATATACGTTTTTTTCTCGTTTAATTTGTCCTAATATACTCGCATATTTTGCAAACCGTTCCAACAGTCGATTCTGTTCGATAGTTTTAACCCTTTTCTTGTTTTTAACTGCAATAATTGTAATAAATACACTTCAATTAACAATATCAACAGTAAAATATCACTTAATTCATTGAAAGATGCTGATTTTAAACTCTGTTAATTTAATTTTTATATATACCTCCATTTTCTAGTTTTGTTTCCTGTTTAAGTGCAGTGTTGCTTTACATTTTACTTTCGAAGCGCTGCCAAGGTGCGAAGCGACGCTTATATTTTTTTCAATTTTCTCTACACACACATATCCAATATCGACGAAACATCCGTCGAAATCACACAGCATGGTTAGTAACCACGTATGCTTTGATCAGCAGTCACTGGTCGTTACTTCTAGCTATAATTTATACATATTATTCAATGAAAATGAAATCTAACAATAACCATAGTCTCGTTCTAACCACATAATTGGCTGTATACTCAGTTCAACTTCTTGAGCCAGCTGACTGTTTACACACATACTATCTACGTTCTCCGATTCCATCACTCGTGTATCGTATCGTTCATTCCCATAGACTACAGTAGCGGAAAAATATTGTATTTATCCTTCTAATTTGGTGAGCATCTTTTTTACAGTGCATGGCTACTAGATGATTCCAGCCTTCTTCTACATTACACGCGCCCAAACTTCAATTCAATTCTCCTAGCAGTGTATGATGCGAATGATGGTATGATTCGGTGTGTGAACTATTTTACAACGATGGTGATTGCCTCAATTTTCGCAGTTCTAGTATCCCACGCCAAATACGGTTCCTCGCTTTCAATAAACTCTGCTTATGTGAGAGTGAAACATTTTCCAAAGTAACAATAACCATTGATTGAGTGAGGATACCTTTCCCCTTTTCGAAGACAATAAGCCTGAACGACGGCAGACACAATATTTTCAAAATACTAGCTAATATAAAAACTGAGACAAATTACTGATTGGTAGAACTAACTAAGGATATGTATCCGTTTTGGGTTCGCTAGAGAATATCACATATTTTCTCGTAAGGTTGCGACGGAGATTATGCACGCGTTCGATTACCGGCGATTGCTAGATTAAAATAAGTCCCGAAACGTATGAGCCACTGTGTCAGATTAGAGTTAGATCCTCGTTTGGTACGTACCCTCTTTCGTTAGCGCTTTGTCTATGAAACAATCTATTGGAATTATGGAAAGTTATTCTATATTTTAACATATGAATTCATGCAAGGATTCATTTACATGGATTTAACATATGTCATAACGTCTGCCAAATACAACGTAAGGTACCCGTTGCACGATTGGTAATGCACATGTGTACACAATCGGAAATTATGGGTTCAAGTCCCAGCGGTTACTATAATTTTTTTTTGTCACAAAATCTCAAATGTAAGGCAAAAGTGCAAGCATTGGTGTCGGTTTTACAGGACGCAAAGTTTTACATGATATTTTGGTAGCATGTACCAAAACGTTATTCTATGACTTTTTATTGGTACCCAGGCAACCAATATGCATTGGCATATGCAGTAAATCAACCCTAAATCTGCATTTCAGATGCTACAAGCATTATATTAGCATAATATCAGCATCTTGAATGCTATCTGTTGTAAAGTTGAATTTCAAATGCTATTTAAATGCTTGTAGCCTGTAAGAAGCATTTCGAATGCAAAATAGCATTAATGAATCATTATCACACACAGATAAAAAGAAACATTGAATTTTCTGCGTAATATAATGCACATAAATGGAATGCTAGATTTGACAGAAATTAATGGGATATTCCATGTAAATTGAGGTCAGATAACGCCTGCATCTAGCTTTTTGTATGACAGATTACAAACATTTTTGTATGTTGTATGGATGATTGCATACAACTTCGCTGTTTACGCCTCCTTTAGGTTGAAATTAAACGAGAGGAAATTTTACGCGCATGTTAAAATTAGTTATTTTTTTTCTGTGCAGCATCGCAGTAAAGCAGCCGTATATTGGGCCAAAAGTGACATTTATGTTGCATTTAAGGTGACCTAATTGCTTGATGGGCTGCCGTTAAAGAGCTTTGGAACTGCTTATTGGTTACCTGGGTACTAATTCTCGTACTTACACTCAACATATCAAAAAGCTGAAGGTATGCCACGATGCTTGCAATTCATGATTATAGCTAAATAAGGCCATACTTAATACTTAAAGTAAGTAATGAAAATGATGTATTTTTGCAATGCGTATTTTATTTTGTCCATCAAAATAATGAACCAATTCTATAAAAATAGGGTACGGGACGGGTTTTAAGCGGTTTACTGAGCACCTGGGACATTTTATGAAGCTGTATGTAAACTATAATTAGAACTGCCAATATTTAGCCGCTAATTCCTCTGCTTACTTCTGATCTATCGAAACATACCTTCACAAACGAGCATTAGACACAGAAAATTTCATGGCCATGGAATAAAGTTCTCAATTGCAGGGACTCATTTAAAGCATGCGGATTGCTTACTGATCATTACAATGTTTTCTTCAGCTCCGCAATTTAAAAACAAATAAATGTACGAGATAACGACTTCACGTTACAATACCGGTGCGCTACATGTATGGTTAACAAAGAAGAGAGGAAACATGGGCTTTCTCAAAAGAAACAGTGATGCCATAGCTACCACTCAACAGCGAAGGATTATTTATCGTTGAGTACTATAGGAAAACTCCGAAACATGTTTTTTTTATTGCATATGATAGTGCCAGATAATGAACAATATAATCATATGCATAGATAGATTTCAGAACATCTAAAAATGAAATAAATTTAACTCAATGTTCAATATCACATTCTGGCAACAAGCCTAGATGTCAAAAAGAGCTGATAAAGACATACCCTCAGGTACACGCGAACAAATACAAAATAGACAAGGGCAAAATTAGAGCGAACTTCTTCAGTAGGTAGGAAACTGATAGTTTTCTAGATGATGTATTTTTTAATCCTCAAAATGACAGTAATACATTGGTAATCAATCATGATTTAAACATCGAAACATTAGCCCGATAGGTAGAGCTTATGTTCGTATCATTAAAAGTGGAATAATTTGGAAAATGTAGGAGTTTTAGTCCTTTTTTCCTAACAACTGATTAAAACAGTCACCCCTGATTAAGCCGTTCCCTACCCTACTATCTTCAAATAATTGTCTACTCTCAAGTCTCTTAACAAAACATATTCGTTAACTTCATCTACAGTGCTAACTTTTGTTCCAAGGCTTTGAAAAACTTTTTATTATAAAAATTGAGAAAATCAAGAAAGTTTGAAAATATGAGAAGTGCGTACTTTAATTATGTCCAGTACTGTATTTTCTTCTTGACCATCCTGACTCTGATTGTAAATACATCATAAGTATACAATACAAAAATGGAACAGGCATCGAAAGCTCCTCATTGATAACTGTAGAAGTGCATTCAAAACACTAAATGTGTTTGCTAGGGATTTCTACAAGACCGGTAACCCATTTCTTTTACAAAGAGGAATGTTTTGGTGTGTAGTCAAGTGCTTTTCAAAACAACGTACTGCGTCGCAATGTTCCGCTAAGAAACTCGGTTAAGGTGAATTGCTGCTCCATGTATTTTTTTTTTCCTATCTTTTATCTCTCTCCAGCAAACTTACTTCGATATTTTAAATTTATAAATCTCGATTGTAAGTGAATGAAGGTCGAACTGAATTCCGTCAGATAGCTCACAGGAAGTAAGCATACAAACTGATATGATGAAATATCTAATATCTAAAGCCTGTCTACGTTAAATCTCGGACACTTTTCTTTCAGTGTAGATTTTCAATTATTTCACGGATCGCTGAAACGTTTCACTTGCAAACAAAAGGAAGTATGCAAACGTATTTTGCTTGAACGGCAGTAAAATCCGAATTTATCGGTATGCGATCTTGCCAACTAAAACTACCGAAAAGTACCGTATTTTGTGTTTGCAAATCATTTGGCCAGCGCTTGACTGTGAATTGGAACGATGGAAGCGGAACAAATCGAAAAATATGCTCTCGCCAAATGGACAAAAAGGTGGTAGCTGTTAGTGAAAGTGGCTCGCAAAATTGAAAAATCCAAATCATATGTGCAAAACTTAGAACAGAGGTATGGAATGAAGGCCATCAAAGTGAAAAAGGTGCATAAACGTGATGACATCCAAAATTTCACTGCGAAATTTCGTGCCAGGGAGCTTTACACCAGGCTGTGAACCAAAGCGTACGACGAAACATTTGTGCTCGAAAAAAGACATGTAATTTTCTGCGTTATCTAATGAAAGAAAGAAACGCTAGATTTAGCAGAAATTAATGGGATCTTCCATGTCTGTCTGTTCAAAATTTCTTCATTTAGTTGTTTTGGATGTTTCATTTATCAAACTACAAACTGTTTTTAATTAGAATTTCATAAGAATTTTTTAGAAGCATTTTGTTTCGTCCTATACTTTAACATGAGAGCTGTCAGATTTAACACCAATCAGTGTCTTCTCCTTTCATCAACTTGGATTCGTCCATTACAGTTGCCGAGATCGACGAAATTTTATCGAGTAGGCCGACTGCACGACGAGTGACTGATCTGTCACATTTTAGTTATAGTTTGTTTTGATACCCGTTCTTTCGTCTGGAAGTGATAGCTGACTGAGCAAGGTATACCTAGTAAGCTGGGAATATCGGCATAAGCAAAATGATACATCGGCCAAAACTCGTAACAAACAGAAGTGAGGTTAACCGAGATTTCGGTTAAATCATGTATAAATATTCGAAATTTTGAACTAAATTTTCATTGAAACATTCAATATTTCATGACTATAGGCAATACCCTGCAAAGATAGTGATTGCGTCAAATACGGCAAGTACAAGAAGATGTAGAGCACCATTCCAGTTTTACCAAGCGACACGATCGGTCGTGTTTTTCGCACCCTCGCAGTAAAAGTTTTTTCTCCCGTTTTTTCCCCTCGCCCGCTTTCTCGCGATTGCGTGTTCGGTTCACAACCTATCGCCTGCGCTTGCTCATCTTTTGGTGGTGGCAAAGCAGAAAAAAGTGCTTCAAAGTTCGGATACATTTCCCGCTCGACCTATTGCTGTGGCAATGGGTCGGAAAAATCGACCAACGGTGACATCCGCTCCCGAAACATTACCGCAACCGGCAGCTCCAGCGGCTGCGCCACGATGACGCCGATCCAGTGGATCGCAACGCTCGTCTACCAGCGAGCAATCAATTCGCCGTGCTTCCGATCCAGGAGGTGCCAGAAGAAGGTGAAGGTTCCCCCGCTTTTCACGACGTCGAAGGACATTGCTGCACTCAGGACCGAGCTTGCAGCTATCAAAATCCATCCGCTGACAAGCTGTGCAGTAATGGAATTAAGGTGATGTGCTCGACGGAGGCTGACTACCGTGCTGTCGGCGCTCACCTAGTCGCGAAGAAACACGAGTTCTACACTCACGACGCGCCCGGAAGCAAGCCAATGAAGGTGATTCTGCGTGGCCTTCCAGAACTCACACCGGAGTCAATCTTCGCCGAGCTGCAAGCGGTGGCACTGAAACCTCAGAAGGTGTTTCCCATCAGGCGCCAACAACATGGAAACTACCGGGACCAACTCTATCTGGTCCACCTTGTGAAGGGATCCGTCACGATGGCGGAGCTGATGAAAACACGGGCCCTTTTCGACGTCATCGTCGAGTGGGACCGGTATCGTCCGAGACAGCACGACGTGACGCAATGTGGCAACTGTCTTGCGTTCGGTCATGGAACTCGCAACCGCCACATGAAGCCGCGATGTGGCAAGCGTGCCGGAGCCCACAGTACCAACGATTGTGCCCCGATGGAAGAAGGTGCGGTACTGAAGTGCGCAAATTGTGGCGCAAACCATGAGAGCAGCAATCGTACCTGCCCCAAACGTGCTGAATTTCTGGCGATCCGCAAGAAGTCATCTACCAAGTCTCGGCCTGCTCATCGCCGTCCACCACCTCCGATGAACGAGGAAAATTTCCCGTCACTTCGGTATCAGGTGCCAAACCTACCGCCGATTCCATTGAATCACCGCCAAGCAAACCGCCCGTCAGCTTCGGTCCATCATCGTTTCGCGGCAGCCGCCGCCGCCCTCAACCCGACTCCTCCTCCCGGCTGGGGCAATGCGAGTCGCAGTACCTTCACGCAACCACCCGTCGATGGACAGCTCTACAACTCGGAGCAAATGGTGGAGTTCGTGCAAGAGCTCTATCGCCAACTACGTTCCTGCCGCTCCAAGGAGGAACAGCTTCAAAGCCGCCACATCCGTGACGATGACGTTCATTTTTAAATATGGACCATAATCGCTCCATCAACATCGTAAATTGGAATGCTTGTTCCATCCGGAACAAAACCGTTGAGCTCGGTGACTTCCTTAACAGGAAGGCCATCGACATCGCCATCGTCACCAAGACACACCTCAAGCCCGAACTCACCGTTATTATCCCAGGATACCGGATTGTGCGACTTGATCGTAGCGGCCCTAGTGGAGGAGGAGTCGCGATCGCCCTGCGCTACAACATCAACTGCAATCTGCTTCCGAGCTTTCAGCTGCAGACTATCGAAGCCATCGGAGTCGAAGTCGAAACTGCCGTCGGCCCAATCACCATCATCGCGGCCTATTGTCCCAAGCAAGCCAGTACCAACAACGGAACAACAACGGCCCTACGAAGCGACATCCGTAAGCTAACTCGGAGGCAGTGGGCAGTTCATCATCGCCGGCGACCTTAATGCGAAACACGAAGCCTGGGGGAACACCCGGCGGAATCGGAACGGAATAATTTTGCAGGAAGACCTGGAAGAGGGACATTACACCGTCCTGGGCCCGGATACTCCCACCCGGTTGAGCTCGATCCGGGTCCATTCGACAATCGACATCTTTCTCACCAACATGGGGAACAACATCGCCCAGCCGATCGTACACCAGGAGCTCAGCTCGGACCACTATCCGGTGGTGGCCGAAGTTGGCTCCTCGGTCAACCGGCATCGAATCACCAGACGGAACTACCATCGCGCCAGTTGGGAGAGGTTCCGACAACACGTGGATGACAATATCGATTTCGACATGCGCCTTGATTCGGTTGATGACATCGAACGACAGCTGCAGAGCATCGAGCAAGCGATCTCCCAGGCCCGGGAGCAACATGTACCGGTGATTGATCAGGTGAGTGACTCTGTACCCATTGATAGACCCACTAAAGATTTAATACAACTGCGAAACGCCATTCGAAGGCAATACCAGCGAACTGGTTTGCCAACGCTCAAACGTCACTGTAATCGAGTGACCAAAATTATCAAGGCCAGAATGGTGGACCTTAGAAATAATGATTTCTCTGAAAAAATTCGCTCTCTCCCAGATTGTGCTAAGCCGTTCTGGAAGATGACAAAAATTTTAAAAACTAAGCCAAGGCCCATTCCACCGTTGATCTCACTAGACGTCAATGACTCAAGAGATCGGTTGGTAACACCTGCAGAGAGGGCTGATGAGATAAGTAAACACTTCGTCAGCTCTCACAATCTCGGTCAAAACATCGTCAGTCCACACGAAGCTACCGTTAGCGCGCTTATAACTAACATCGATCAAAGTCCTAACGACTTCTCCGAAGATTTGGAGATCTCAGCTGACGAATTGATGACTCATATCAAGACCTCTAAGAACATGAAGGCCCCGGTTTCGACAACATCATGAACTTGGAGCTCAAGCAATTGAGCCCCCAGTTTTACAACCATCTGGCGGTGGTGTTTAACCAATGCCTCCGTCTTGGCTACTTCCCATCGTGCTGGAAGTCAGCCAAAGTCATCCCCATTCGGAAACCTGGGAAAGATCCTTCATGTTCCAGAAGCTACAGACCAATCAGCCTTCTCTCAGGTCTATCTAAACTGTTTGAGAAAGCGATCCACCGTCGGCTCCTAACATCTGCTGACGAGCTCAATATCCTGTTGGATGAGCAGTTCGGTTTCCGATATGGTCGCTCAACAGTCCATCAACTTAATCGAGTCATGAACATCCTCAGGCGGAACAAGTCTGTTTCGAAAACATCCACTATGGCCCTTCTCGATATCGAGAAGGCCTTCGATAATGTGTGGCATGATGGCTTGGTGTACAAGCTCAAGCGATACAATCTTCCAATCTTCCTGGTGAAGATTATTAAAAATTATCTCTCTGACAGGACATTCCGTGTTTCGTTGCATGGTGCAGTTTCCGGTAGTCAGGAGATCTCCGCCGGTGTTCCGCAGGGAAGTATATTAGGTCCACTTTTGTTCAATTTATTCACCTCGGATATACCCCCGCTCCCTGAAAATGGATCTCTGTCGTTGTTCGCCGATGATACCGCAGTCGTCCACAATGGTAGGGTAATAAGAGCGCTTGCCGCGAAACTGCAGCGAAGCCTGAATGTTCTGTCAGAATACTTCACTGAATGGAAGATTTGTATCAACGCAGCGAAAACCCAGGTCATCCTGTTTCCACATTCTAACTCTCCCAGACTTGTCCCGCCTGAGAATTGTGAAATAAGCCTGAACAACACAACGGTGGAATGGACCAAATCACTTGTCTATCTTGGTGTCACTCTAGACAGCAAGCTTATTTTCAGGGACTGTGTTGACAAAACTGTCACAAAATGTAATACTCTGTTGAAACTACTGTACCCATTGATCAACAGAAGGTCTACATTATCCCTTAAAAATAAGCTTGCTGTCTACAAGCAAATCATACTTCCGGTCATCGAGTATGCAATGCCAATCTGGGAGAGTTGTGCAAAAACACATCTCCTGAAACTTCAGAGAGTACAAAACAAGTTCCTCAGGATGATAATGAACACCCCTCCGAGGACAAGAACATCTGAGGTCCACCGTCTGGCCGAGATAAAAAATGCTCGACGATCGCTTTAGTGAGTCTATCAGTCGATACAGGGCACGCTGCCTGACATCGGATCACCGGATCATCAGGAATCTGGTTCCCCACCCCTAGGATTTTCCAATTGTAGTTTTAGTTGTAGATTAGGTAGGTTATCAAATTTTAACAAACAATGCCCCAAGGGCTGCACTGACAATTTCATGTAAAACATAAACACACTAAACACACCAAACACAAACAATTCATTAACAAAGCTGAAGAGCCCATTGGGCTGAAACACTTAATCTGTAAAATTAGTTTATACGACAAAAAACTGATAAATAAAAGCATATTTTACTACTATAAAGATGTAGAGCACAGCAAGCTAGATGGGTGGATCAGATAAACCAAGACATAGAGAGCGTGAGGTTCAACCGAGGACGGAGAGAAGCAGCCATGAATCGGGTGAATTGACGTAGAATTGTTGACAAGGTTCCATCAATGTTATTTATGCAGTGCAAATAAATTTATGTTTTTCACCGTTCCACATACAACATATGACTTACTCAACTTGCGAATGAGAACAATATGGCGCATGGCATTTGACAGATAAAAAGCCGAGCCTCGGCTTACAACACTGTTAAACCAATATTTCAGCTTACAAACGCCTGAAATCGGTTGGAGTTTAGTTGACGTTTGTGCTCGGCTCCTAGTGTTGCCGAGAATCGGTTTAATAATAAAGTTACCCGATTTTACAGTTTCAAGTGATGCAGAGCCTCGGCATCGTTCGATTTTTTGCCGAGTTATCAGTTAAATATGTGAATAATTGTTAAGTGTGCATATCTCACACGCCACGCAGAATAACCCTTTAATCATTTTTCCAGACCAGTCAAGGTCCAGTTTTTTTCTGACTCCTTCGAGCGTGATCGAACTCGTGATTCTTCAGTTCAAGAGGCTTATACGTTCATCATTTTGCCTCCAAAAACTGCGAGGCTGACTTATAGCAATCGTAGACCATGTGCATTGGATATGACTTCAGCAAGCAGCAGAGGACACCCAGGCCTCTTGGCCTGACTAGTAATGTAAGCACCACGTTCGACTCACCCCCTTCTGCTGAACCACTAATCACCAAACGTTTCCAAGTCATCACACAATAATCGTTGACGCAAACTAGCTTCCCCTTGAGTCACGGCCAAGTGGACCAATATTTGATAACCGCACACTTGGATCGCGTAAACAATGCGTTAACATTTGCAACAGGTAAACCGAGAATTAATTCAAGCTCAGCACCCCTGGATAAATAGCCTGTTGCTGCCAGCAGATGAAATCCCATAACCAACCACCACCTGTATCCGACTCGTCCGTGGGATATTGTTTTATGTTTAATTAAACAAAGCCAACGGTATCTGTAAATTAAATCTACACATTAAACGGCACATGGTGAAAGAGGACGCATACTTCTCACGAGGATGAAGCTTCGTGTGGCTCATACGCTATCAGGACTAACATGAACGGAAAACCGCACTCTCATTATACTGCCCCCATACATTCTCAATTCCTTTCCTAAGCTCTCAATCACGCTGTTGCGCCTCTGATGAATGCAACGCCGTGTACCTACATGCAGATACAAATGCAGGCTGTGGAGCGATGACGACGAGGACGAAATAATAACAATAATAATAATAATAATAACAATAACAACACAGATAATAATGGGATGATGATTGCTTTCCAGTTAGTTTCACCGCTTTCAGTCCTCCGGATGCTCTCTCGTGTGTTGTTGTGTGTGTGTTTATGTTCCTATATGTGCGCGGGCGAATCTGTACAGCTAGGCGTTGGTTGGAGGATAGGAATAAGATTGGCCGACGGTTGTGGAAGGGAGCTCCGCTTAGTCATCCCACGTGGGATAGCTGGGGGTCTCCTGATAGAACATTCCGAAGCCATCCTTTTTCACTTCCGGCAGCGGCTGCGTCGGTGGAGGCTGGAATATGTTGGTCGATTCGTAATGATGCGACGAGCGCTGTGGCGGTGGTTGTTGCTGAGGACGTGGCGCATCGTAGATGGACGTATCACCCCAGGCATCACGTTGGTTCCAACTGTTGCCCGTGCCCCACTGCAGCTCGCTGCCATCGTCGTTGGTGGCCATTCGATTTTCGTACCCGTGTCGGTCCCACACCGCCGTCGGTTCACGGTGATTGCTCTGGGAAGGAACTTTCAGATTGGTCTTCTGCCCTGACGGAGGATGCTGCCCGTTGCCCTCAACCGTCAGCTCGAACTCTTCGCTCGGATTCTCCAGCGAACTGTGCGTGATTCCATAGTAGAAGTACATGATCAGGCCCAGCGTCATCCAAACCGTAAACCGTACCAGCGTCAGTATGCTTAGCTTAAATATCAGATAGATGTTCACGGTGATGGCAACCGTAGGAACAAATGGAAGTCCCGGCGTTAGGAAGGGCAGAGCGTATCTACGAGAATGGATGGTGTATGAGCTTGATCTTAATTTCGATATTGATGAACGGGGTACTTACCGATTCTGGGGTTGTCGTGAGATTATTAACAAAATAAACAGGATACCCAGTACCAGGCCGGTGTAAATCAAGGAGAAGAACGTACCCGTAATTCCGATTGCCATAAACAAATCCAAAAAGAATATGCAAAGGTACATAAGACCTACCATCTTCGTCACGAACATACCTGTAAGGAGGGAGAGGATTCAATTAGCTCAAAGAAGCTTCAATACAAGTTGTTCACATTGATTTACCGCTATCGTGCGTCGCTGGTAATGGACTCACCCACGGAAAGAGCCCGGGGCAAAGATATGAATATTGTTCAAACTTCCTACCGATATAGGGGAAACCCCACGCCATAAATGGATTGGATCCGCCCTGGGGAGCACCATGGACAGCACCTGGAATATTAACGCTCGAGTTTAACACTAATCTTAAGTCACGGGGACTGATTATCTCACCATAAAACTTATTCTCGGTCCTGTCCGACACCAGGAACTGATCGTCTCGACCCATGAAACCGTCCGGACTGCTGTCATCAAAACTGTCATCCGAATCGGGGGACCCTCGGGTGATTTTCTTCACCATCACGTTCCCTTTCACACGCTGCTGAGTCGTAGGATCCGGTGTGCTGGGCGGTTGGGGAGTTCGCAACTGAGCCGGCAGGAGATCCACCAATGTGGTACTGTGCGGTTGATAGCGCAGAATAAGTACACAAGTCGACACCAGCGTGTACGCCAGCAGTGTTCCTATGGACATCATCTCCACTAGGACCTCAAGCCGCACGGTCAACGCCACCAAGGCAGCAGCGACTCCACTACCGATTGTGGCAATTCCAGGCACTCCAGTACGGCTCCATAGCTGCGACAGCATCCGGAAGACCAGGCCATCCTGAGCCATTGCGTATATCACCCGGGGCATTGGGAACATGGAACCAAACATAGCCACACTGAGACCAGCAGTGGCACCTAGAGCCACCAGGGCACGGCACTTGGGCGCTCCCACGTAGGTCCACATCTGAACCAACGCCGAACCGGTGTCAATGTGGTCATATGGAACTGTAACCCAATTTCACAGATTACATAAATCATCCCAATTAATCCCACTCGTACCCACCTGTAAGCGTTAGGATAAAGCTACTGGTCACATACACGAACAGCACAATCACCAGCGAACCAACGATTGCCTTCGGAATACTCTTCTGGGGGTTGTGTGCTTCCTCGCCCGTTGTGGCAATTATGTCGAACCCAATGAAGGCGTAGAAACAGGTGGCTGCCCCTGTAAACACCTGCAAAAACAGAAGAAGAAAAATAGCATCTATTGACGTCAACCCAGGCGGTAGCAAGCGAAACTTTACACCCAATTCCGATAGGGAGCTTAACAAATAATTAAATCTACTACCATTATGTTCGATTTGTGTTTACCCTCTATCTGAATTGCAATCACTCTACCGGACAAAAGCAAAACGGAACTATGTAACTCTATACTGCGGTGCTGGTAGTGGCAAGTTGGTGAGCAGAGGCACGAAAAAAGAAACAACAAACCGTATAACATAAAATCCAATAAATTTGATTAATCTGTGCTTCCGCGCTGTTGGACTCTGTCGGGGTTTGATCAACGGCGGGAGGTACGAGACCATAATTGCAACAAGCTGTCACCGTGGTGCTCTGCTTACTACCAACTACTCGCATCCGTCGGAAACACTTACCCCACTCCAGCCGAACGGTAAAAAGCCTTCGTGTTCGGACCACGTGGCCGTGTCGACGTAGAACATTCCAGCCGTCAGGATGAATACCCACGAGGCCAGGTTCACCGTGTTGAGGACGTTGTTGAAGAGCACCGATTTGCTGGCTCCCAGTGCCAGCACACAAGTCATCACCAGCGTGATGCCAAATGCGATGAAATCCGGCGGCCGGCCTGTGGTTCGCCCATTTTTATTCATGGGTAATGTAATGGGATTCAACCGATGGCGACGGCATGTCCAATGGCGTCACGAGATGTCCAGATAATAAAAAAGAGAGAAAAACCAGAAAAGATGGAAAAATGATGGAAATCGTAAATGCGTTAACTTGAGAGAAACATCGTTTGGAAATACTTAAATGGAAACAGATATGCTGTACCATGGGGGCGAACAAGGATCGTGAAATATGGGACTTGGGGAGGTAAACAAAGGACATCGTTTAACGACAACACTGATAAAAAAGCAATGATAATATCGATGTTTTTTTTGCAATATAATTAACAAATGATATCTATTTGTACCCACACATACTTCCTATGTGTACACATTACCACTATGGTTGGCCACACATACTTTTCAATTGCTAGATAAAATTCATTCGTGTTTCTCAGAAGATCCTGTTTATGTGTGAATGAATGAATGTTATGTGGAAATTTACATGGATTTTTGCCAATAAATATGTGTGGATTTTTCGCCGTGTAGAGTTCGAGAAAAGTCGATTTCTAGGGTTTTTTTTCATTAGGGCGTATCTACAATTGAGAGATTCTCTCCGGGCTAGCATCTCATATTGCGTAAAATTCGGATGTACGAGCCCGGAGAGAACTCTCAATTGTAGATTCGCCCTAATGAAAAAAAACCCAGATTTGCTTGAATTTTGAGCATCTGATTTCGGGGAAAATAGTGGATGTTCATTGTGCAGGTAACTTGTAATTTATCTACCACGGATATACCCGAGAAGATGCGAAAACCAAAACAAAAACTAGCGAGGACAAATTGGTGTTATTATCAAATTAATTTGCCAAACGCTGAACAATGTAATCATCTTTAAATTTTAGCAAAATTACTAGTTGATTCATTTTATTGAGTTAATGCCACCCTGTGCAAAATGATCCATTTTTTTTTGAGGAGCGATATTGGTTACGTATTTGGTTTTGTACACAGATAAAAATAAACATGTAAAATTTTGATGCAAAAGAGATGTTCGCTCATCACTATGAGAGGACAGTAATGTTTGCTAGAATGAAACATATGAAAAGAAAGAGTTGAAAGTTCCGTCAGTGTACGGTAGGTTGGAAATAGAATAGAAGTATTGAAAATTGAGCGAAAGGGCATGGGTAAAGTAGAACTCGACCAGAACGCCTCACATTTCACTGCGGGGTAGGTCAAGACACGGACGAATCCGCCACACTGACAGGCAAAAGTAACGTATTTGATGATTATATATGATTATATCACAATAGATCTAAAAAATGGTCGCAGTGATGAAAATACCCGACAAGGAAAAAAAATGAGTTTGATTCGGCTCATATACTACTGATAGCTTGTGGTAGTTTCAAGTGGTAGTTTGTCACACTCCGTTTTGTTGCCGAGAGAAAGATATTGAGTAAAACCAGAGGTTGTGTACCAAAATAATCCCACAAGGAGAAGGTTCCTTTCCCATGTATGCAACAAAACGGAGTGTGTTTCTAATACCGCTAGAAACTATCACAAGCTATCAGTAGTACATGAACCGAATCAAACACGTTACTTTTGCCTATCAGGGTGACGAATTCGTCCGTGCCTTGACCTACCCCACAGTGGAATGTAAGGCAAAAGTAACGTTCTTGGTTCAAGTACCGCTGTATCTAAGCCCTTCGCTCAATTTTCAATACTTCTATTCTATTTCCAACCTACCGTACACTGACGGAACTTTCGACGCTTTCTCTTCATATATTTCATTCTAGCAAACATTACTGTCCACTTTTCTTGCCTCATGGTGATAAGCAAACTCTACATCATAATTGTTAGAATATAGGCATAACAATTATAGTATGTAAAATTTTGCCAACAATAATGCACATAAAGGGAACGCGATAAATAATGTAAAATTATGTAAGAAACTAATATTACATGACTCACAATCATTTCACAGTAACTTGATAGGTAGTAGATGAATTTTACCCCTTCGTGTAATGTTATGCATACTCTTGCGGAACAGTTGAGCAAGTAAACTTCATTCAAACCAACGCAAAGATAGAAATAAACGAAGGTTCTGGATCGGCACAGGAAAATGTAGTAAAAAGCTTTTCATCTTTTAGCTAATGGTGATGTCGTTTTGCATTTTTGCAACTTAATTGAACCTTTCGAAGAGCGTATGTTTGCAAATCCTCTTACCGCTTTAGCTAGTACTGATAAAGAACCTCTTTTATTTTTTTTATTATCATCTTAAGTTACTTTGTCAATTATCAATATTTTTGGCTGAAAATTTCACAACACTATAATCAATGTATAGACCTTATGTGACCAAAATTTCATGTTGATGAAATTTATAAATTTGAAGTTATCATAACATATGTGAAATAGTCATTTTCGGACATTGCTATTTCAAAAATCCGTTTTTCTGTGAAAAATTTAGGTAGCGCATTAAAACTTTCTCCATATCTTAAAACAACACAAGAAACTATGTGTACAAAATTTGAACTGTTTCCATCAAGTTGTTTGAACTACAACTGACGTCAAAGTTGGCGCACCAACACCTTGGTGAAATGTCGGTGCAAAAAAAAGCCGAGGTGAAATCTTTTAATAATACTGTATAATACTGTATACGTAGTTTTCACAAACCAATTCATACTGAATGCCATATTTTTAAAGTTCTTCGTTGGTTACACTAGTTATTCGGGATATTTCACGCGTAACAAATCATGTGTATTAATAAGATGAATTCACCTCGGTTTTTTTTACACCGACATTTCGGAAAGGTCAATATCGGGGTGAAAAAGCGAAATACTCCATGTTGGTACGCCAACTTTGACGCCAGCTGTAGTCCAAACCACTTGATGGAAACAGTTCAAATTTTGTCCACATAGTTTTCTGTGTTGTTTTAAGATATGGAGAAAGTTTTAATGCGCCACCTAATTTTTCACAGAAATACGAATTTTTAAAAGTGCTATGCCAAAATGACTTTATTCACATATGTTATGATAACTTCAAATTTATAAATGCTATCAACGTAAAATTTTGGTCACATAAGGTCTATACATTGGTTATAGTGTTGTAAAATTTACAGCCAAAAATATTGATAATTGACCAAGTGACACAAAGTTGAACAACGCAGTTTTGGAAGCAAAAATTTTGCTCGGCTTTTTTTGCTACTGGGTGTATGTCACCCCTTTCCTTCCACTCTAGTAAATTCCCTGCCATTGCACGGTGGGCAAAAACAGAGCCAAAAACGGATCTTTTATGGCCGCTAGTTTCAGTCCCTTAGGATGAGCATTTCTAGTGTAAAAAATCACGAGAAATCGATTGGAGATGGTTCCAGCCACCGCACGACACGGAAAGTGGTCCATTTTGCCCGATTCTCCCCATGATTATACCTCAAACTCATATGTCATTTAGTTTTATACATTGATGTCACCAATATAACCCTCATTTGTACTGTTCTTATGTAAAATTGTCCGGAGAATAGAATGAAAATGACACTGCTTTGATTTGATCTTTGTAAGTGGTCCATTTTACCCAAATTCCCCTCATACTTGCGAAAACTTATATATCATACGGTTTAGAGAATTAGACCCATCACTTTTATCCTCATTTGCACTGTAAATTATCCGCAGAATCGAATGAAGATGAAACTGCTTTGGTTTGACCTTCGGAAGTGGTCCATTTTACCCGAATTCCCCGCATATTTTAGAAAACTTATAAAACATACGGTTTTGAGTACTTGGCCCATCACTATTATCCCCATTTGCACTGTACTTATGTAAAAATATCCGCAGAATCGAATGAAGATGACACTGCTTTGCTTAGACCTTTCCATTTTACCCGAATTCCCCTCACACTTACAAAAACTTATATAACATACGGTTTAGAGAATTGGACCCATCACTATTATCCCCATTTGCACTGAACTTATGTGAAATTATCCGCAGAGTCGAATGAAGATGATACTGCTTTGGTTTGACCTTCGGAAATGGTCTATTTTACCCGAATCCCCCTCATAGTTTAGAAAACTTATATAACATACGGTTTTGAGTATTTGACCAATCACTATGGTTTTGAGTATTTGACCAATCACTATCTGCATTTCAGATGCTACAAGCTTTATATTAGGATTATATCAGCATCTTGAAAGCTATCGGTTGTAAAGCTGCATTTCAAATGCTATTTAAATGCTTGTAGCCTGTATTAAGCATTTCGAATGCAAAATAGCATTAATGAAGCATTGCAGTAAAACAGCCGTATATTGGGCCAAAAGTGGCAATTATTTTGCATTTACGCCGACTTAAATGCTTGATAGCCAGCCGTAAAGACGCTTTGGAACTGCTTATTGTTTACCTGGGTACCCTAATTGTATAAAGCCATGATTGGCCAAAAATTCATCGGGTATTACTTGTGAATTGGATTAATTGGACACAAACGTGAAGTTTTTTCCAGTGTTTATTGGTTACTTGATATTGAAAAAGCATCACGTAATTTGCTGGAACTTTTAGATGCGTTTAAAAAAGAAAAAGATGATAATAAATAGAATGGCCATTTCTTTTTTATCAAATCTCCATGTAGATGGGACAGTAAATCAAGCCTAACGAAAAAGAACTATATCGCAACGAAACGAGTAATGTTTGAGCTTCAAAGGAATCTGCAATTAAATTCGGTTACCGTACATACCGAATATGGTCCCCACGGCGGAAGCTATGCTCCTGCTGATGGATCCTCCGGACAGTGAATCGAAGCTTGCACTCAGTGCACAGGCACACGCGCTCGTACCTGTAGGAAGAGAAATTAATTTAGATTTTTGTTTATTGCCGGTTGAAGGTAGTTCGAGTTGACTAATTTAAAATCCTTCTACCACGGTAGTCACGGTACTTTCCCTCGGTGGTGGTTATGTTACCGAAAACAAATACGAACTTTATATCATATACAGTAAAGGGAAACACTTTTTGAATTTCAACGGTGATTGAGATTCGTCCTGCGTGTCTCGTTTCCCAATATACTTTCGTCCGGTACTGTAATTGCCAACCTTAGCAGTCCCATATCGTCCCACCTGGGCGGAAAAACTTTGAATAACACTGTGATTGAAATTAATATTCATGTACTCCATGCGAAGGCCAACTTTTTTCTCATCCCCTGCCGCCAATCTCCCGAGAAACAGAATCTCCATAAATCGGTTGGGTTTCCCATTCGAGTGCCGCCACCACGAGTGATATCGATCGGAAGCTGGCAAGATAAAGTTCTTTTTACTTATTTATTGCCACCAACCCTTTATTGAAAAACAATCTCGATTTAGAGGCCATAAGGTGCGAAAACAAAAAGCTATTTATGGGTTTGTTATTCAACGATGATATATCAAATGAGTAAAGAAAGGTAGAGTTGGTTAACGAAGTTCTCCCTCACTGAACTGAAATTTTAAAAAAAGTAGCCTCGTTATCCACAGAAAATTATAACATAATCGGCCCTTTGCAAGCGTTACGTAAGAATATTCGCAATCAAAACATTTCTAACAAACAGACGCCGCCTATCCTCGCATTTATGTCATAATCGAACTCGGCATCTTCCTTTCCACTCCAATTTGATGCACTTCCGGACCTGAACAAGCACAAAATCAAAACTAACGAAGCAAGCGACGCAGTTCATTTCACTTCAGGGCAAGACAATGGATGTTCTAATGGTGCCCGGAACCATGTCCAACCGAGAAGGAAGAATCGGCAAATGGAGAAAATTGAGAATAACCTTTTCGATGTTTTTTTTACCGTTGTTGAACTGTGTCCGTCCGACGTGAAAAGAATTCAAATAACATATAGAGAGAGAGAGAGAGAGAGAGAGAGAGAGAGAGAGAGAGAGAGAGAGAGAGAGAGAGAGAGAGATCTACGCCAAGTTTGATAGTGTTAAAACGGTGTTTTCTTTGGGTTCCTGGTAACTCTTTTGCCCTTTCAACCGGCGTCATAAGGAGAGGAGGTTGTCAAGAGAAGGGGTTTTCAAATATTTGTCTATTATGACCAACGTTAAAGAATTCAAGTACTGTTATACAGGCGAATATGTTTAAGCATCTCAAAACGAAAGACAGCAAGGGTCAACCATAAAAAAATGGAAATAATAGTTACAACTGTTCGAGTGGTATGGCAGCTAAAATTTTTGAATTTCTTATTCAAGCTGGCAAAATAAGGCAAACATACTTGGGGAAGATCTGATTCATTGAAATTAAAGACTGTTCAACTAAGTTTCCGTTTGATGTCAGAACATGAGCGTTGTACGACCTTCATGTCAACTTTACGAATGAGCTCTCTTGATTCTAGCAATCAACTTTATTCAATTCGTGGCTCTCCAGTTATACCAAGGAGCTAAGATAGATTTGTCGGGTTGTGATTTTGGGTACAAATGGGATCGTAATGGGTATTCAGGAACGATTGTGTTTTTTAGCGTTAATACGATGACGATTTAGCCTCAGTGTATCTGTTATCTGTTTCTCAGTGTATTCCGGAGCAGTTGTTGGGGATCTTATGATATGGTAAACAGTCAAAACCGAGACATCTTCGCTTCTAAAATTTTGCACCCTATAAAGGTAGGACTCGGAAAAAATGCGACACTTTGTTTTGGGTGTAACTTTTTATCGCGTAGATAAAAAATAATGAAAATTTGGGTAATACTAGTTTAGAGTCTTTATGCGTGCAAAATTTTATCGCGATCTGTCAAGTAGTTTTCAAGTTGCATTTGAAACAAGAAGAGCTACGCCAGCAAGTCTTGGGCGCGGTGATCGATAATCCTGGTCAGTCGCACAGGCGGATCGGCAAAAGGCTTGGAATCCACGTTGTGAAGATGTTCCAGGAGATGAAGACCATCATCGAGCGGCGCGCTGGAAGCGGCCGAAAACCAAAAACGGAATACCCAGAGAAGGCGCGGAAGATAAGGTAGTACTTTAAGAATAACCCGAACCTTTCCATCCGAGACGTGGCCAAAAGTCCATGGTCCAGCAGACCATGAAGCGGGCTGGGCTACGTGTTTTTAAGGTCAGGAAGGCGCCAAACCGGACTGACAGGCAAAACACGGTGGCCAAATTGTGTACGCGGAAGCTGTACCATGAGAGACTGGTCAAGCCAGGCTGTCTCGCTTCGTGCCATTACGCCAAGCCTGTAATGGATTGGTACGAAGCGAAGGGCGTTAATGTGGTCCCAAAGGGGGCGAACCCGCCAAATACACCAGAACTTCGTCCGATCGAAAAGTTTTGGGCGATAATGAAGAAGAAGTTGAAGAAAAGCGAAAAAAACATTCAAAACCGATGAAGCTTTGAAGAAAAACTTGGAGAAATTGTGTAAGAAAAGATGGACGAAAGCCTCACCCAAGATCTCATGAGCAGTGTTAAGAGAAATGTAAGAGCATTCAACCTTGGGAGGAAATTCAATAAATAAATTATGCCAAAACATAGCTAATATATAGTTATTTAATCCTTAAAATTAGGTAAAAATCCGATTTAAAATGAGTTTTTGGTGATCATTTTTGTGTGTCTATTTTTTTCCGAATCCAGTCTTTACTTTTCACCGGGATTTCTGTGCAGCGCGATCGCGGAATACGCGAAGCATACACTAAAATAAAAACAGAAAGAGAAGAGAAAGAGAGAGAGAGAGAGAGAGAGAGAGAGAGAGAGAGAGAGAGAGAGAGAGAGAGAGAGAGTGAGAGAGATCAACACATGGGCCGGGCTACGGCTTCATCCCGAAAGAAGACGTAATCAGACATTTTGCGACTCACAATATACCAACGGCGCCGACAGGAATTGATACCAGACCGACTGAGGGGAGAAGCAACTACGCTAACCACTACACCGCAAATGTTTTCGATTAAAAATTTGACATCATGATGGAACTGGCTAGGTATTTCTCCAATTTAAAAACAGCACTCAATCATACTTAATCCAAAAACGGTAAAGGCATCGAAAGTTCTCAATTACGAGCTTTGAAAGGGGATCTAGAACTCTGATAGTGGGACCGAAAACAAGAGTTTAGTATTAAACAGTAAGAACATCCATGAGACTCATCAAACCGTTCAGTTTTTTTTTGCAGTAAGTTTTTATCAAAACTTTACACTAAATAGCCGGCAAAAAAGAAAGTTTTGTCAATCTAGACTTTATTTCCTATTAAATTTTATAGATTTTATGACTGACTGACTGACTGACAGGCTGACTGACTGACTGACTGACAGGCTGACTGACTGACTGACTGACTGACTGACTGACTGACCGACAGTGAATGGCGCACTGTTGGCAACCACAAAGACAAAAAGAAGAAAAATCAACAGCAAGTGAAAACGTCAGCTGAGAAGAAAAAGCAGGTGCCTAGGCCTCGCTGGAAGTGAAGCAAGGGCGACGCTCTTATTGATATTGTCCGAAATGTGAGGGAGAAGACGCAGGTGATAGTTAGAGCTCTCTCACGGGACACTTTGATCGAGTGCAAGGATCTTGACGAGATCACAATAGAAGACGAGCTGATGAGAACGCTGAAGGAACACTACGATCTTGAAGATGCACCAATGACAATCCGGTTGAGGAAGGCGTACCGTAGAACGCAGACAGCGGTGATACGTCTGCCAACAGCTGCAGCCAACAAGCCAACAAGAGTTCACTGAGAGTCGTCCCTCGAGTTGTGAAGGAATTGGAGAGATGCTTTAAGAGCATAGGTTTTGGTCACCAGGCGAGGAACTGCAAAGGTCCTGCTATGCACCAGTTCCACCAGATACTGGATGCACACTGACTGAAAAGCCCATTGGAAGAAGACCGGTCATTATCGGAGGAGACTTCAATGCTTGCGCTGTGGAGTGAGGCAGCAGATGTTCCAACGCTAGAGGGTGCAGCCTGCTAGAAGCACTGGCAAAGCTGGAAGTTACACTACCCAGGTAACCAATAAATCAACCCTGCATTTAAGATGTTACCTTCTGTAGTCCATCGCTGTTGACAAATATGAACTGGAGAGTGTGCGAGAAGTATACCCATAGCGACCATCTGGCGATCCGGTATAGCATCGGCCAGCGAAATCCTGTCGCAATACGAAGGACAAATTGTTGCGAGCGGAAGTGCAAGACGAAGGCCTTCGACATGGAACTCTTTGTTGAGGCGCTTCAGTTCGACAACGAACTCTCGAACCGGAACGCGGACAAGCTGACGAATACGATAGTATGGGCATGCGACGCACGTGAATTTCCGGAAAAACTGACGCGGTTGGTCAAAGCAACGATGGATCGAGTGATGAGTGTCGTCCGAGTATCAGGGACACTCTCGACTCCCTTCGAATCCCAGAGAGTGTTGCGGCAAGGCGATGGATTGTCGTGTTTGTTGTTCAACATTGTATTGGAGGGTGTTATTTGAAGATCTTGGAAGGCACGAGTGGCACGATCTTCAGGAAGTTTGTCACAACTATTTGGCTTCCCCAACGACGTTGATATCGTAGCACGTTACTTTGAGACGATGGCGGAAACGAACATCAAACTTTAGACTGAAGCTTGTAGGATTAGGCTTGTGATTAATGCGTTGAAAACAAAGTAACGTGAAGGGAAGAGGCTCACGAGAAGACAATGCTAGCCTCCTATAACCGGTTCAGATCGACGGTGATGAATTCGAATTAGTCGACGAATTCGTGTATCTAGGCTCATTGGGTGACTACCAATAACGACACCAGATCGATCAAGTAGAAGGCGACCTGCGGGCTCTCCGCAGACAGCAAGGCTAGCGAGGTACATTCATGGACCGATTACTATGGAGACAACTTCTGTGTACAGAAAAGGCCACACCGGCCTTGGTCTAATTGGTAAGATAAGGAAAGGGCATGCGACGCAACCATGCCAAGGAACCTGGAGCCGAGGAACGAGTGGCACCCAGCTTACTGGTGGAATCAGCATCCTTCGCGCTAGTTGTCTCAGAGCCAGAGGATGTGTCCCGAGAGCTAAGACCGCAGCAGGCAGGACCGAATTAAAACAAGAGATAAGACTGAGCAAGACGAACTGCTACAAAGAGCTGTGCCGAGTCGTTGATGTTAACCCCGGGGCGACGCGTACCGTATTGTCATGTGGAAGACCAAAAGCCCATTATTGGCTGCAGAGCTATGTCCAGCCAAGGTTATCGTAGATGGACTTTTCCCGACGCACGAGCCAACGACTTGGCCACGTACACCTTACAGCGAGGAAATAACGCAAGTCTCGAACGAGGAGCTCGTGGTAGTGACGAAAGGACTTAAGGTGAAGAAGGGACCGGATGGAATCCCTAATGTAGCTCTGAAATTGGTGATTCAGGAATTGCCGGACATGTTCAGGGACGTGATGCAGAAATGTTTGAAGGAAGGTCATTTCCCGGACAGGTAAAAAATTCAAAAATTGGTGTTGTTGCCGTAGCCAGGAAAGCATCGTATCGGTAAACTTCTGAAAAGGATCATCCTCAACAGGCTGACGAAATTTACTGAGAATGAGCACGGGCTATCCAGGATGTAATTCGGTTTCCCAAAGGGAAGTCTACGCTGGATGCCATTCGGACAGTGGTCGAGACCGCCGTAAAGGTGTCCAAACAGGAGCGAAGTGGCGATCGATAATGCGCTGTTGTAACGATGTTAAGAACGCCTTCAATAGCGCCAGCTGGAGGCTATTGCCGATTCGCTGCACAGAACGATGGTACCTGATTACCTGTGCAGAATTCTGAAGAGTTACTTTCAGAACCGGGTGCTGATCTACGAGACCTCCGTGGGGCGGAAATAGGTGAACATTACAGCGGAAGTTCCGCAAGGTTCCGTCCTTGGCCCAACACTTGGAACGGGATGTACAACGGGGTGCCGGCGCTGAAGCTACCCAAAGGTGTAGTGATCGTTGGCTTTGAGGATGATATCGCATTATCAGTAAAAGACGAAACACTGGAAGAAGTGGAAATGTTGGCAAGCGAAGCAATCGGCATAATTGAAAACTGGATGCAGGGTCGAAGCTGCAGATAGCCCACCACAAAGGGAGGTGTTGATGGTCAACAACTGCAAAGCAGTGTAACGAGCAGAAATCGTCATCGGAGGGCTTGCCATAGCCTTGAAGCGCGTGCGGAAGTATTTGGGTGTGATCATCGACGACCGGCTTAAATTCAACAGCCACGTAGATTATATCTGTGGAATGGCGGAGAATGCCATCAATGCGGTAGCCAAAATTATGGCGAATAGCTACGGACCTAAAAGTAGTAAGTGGCGTCTACTGCCTAGTGTATCATCATCGATTCTAAATTACGAAGGTCCAGCCTGGGTCCGTTCAGGCTCATGGCCATGCGAGTCGTGAGTACGTACCGAACTACATCGGAGGAAGTTTGCGTCATTTTCGAATGATCCGGATTGGCGCTACTCTTGCTGATGACAGTGCATATTATCAGCGGAAAAATAGGCAGTAATTGCATCGATTCGGACAGGCAGCGTCACGCTTTTGTCCAGAGTGCGCAGACGTCCGAGAGACAACGGAGCACGTGGTTTTGAACTGCCTACATTCGGATCATTATGAAGCGAGATGCTTGCCATTAGCGGAACAGATACAAGGGAATGCGATTAATGGAGCCATTACGCACATCATGTCGGCTCTACAGCAAAAATGGAAGGAGAATGAAGAAACGAGTAGTTGAGTGGAGTAGCGGATTGTCGATCTCGGGAGTAAAAATCGAACGAACTGGTTCAACACCAACCAAATCGAAACTAAGCAGGCGTAGTTCCAAAACAAAACATGCGAACGTCAAAATACAAAAATTAAGAACAATGCACTGTGGCACAATTCTGAAAAAAGACGGTCAAAAACATTTTCACCGTTTTGTCATCATTTTATAAACTTGATGTCTTAAGAAGAGTTGCTCAAAATATTATTCCGCATCTTTTGAAAAAAAAAAACACGATTAACCTTTCATAAGGGCTTAGCTACATTTTCAAATTCTTACTTTTTCCAGCTACGAAATAATGGGTTGTTGTTTTCGACAAAGTTGTAGAGCAGATAATTTTAAGAAAAGTTACCGAAGACATTGAGTTTCTAGAGCCTAACGTTGAAGAGATATAAATGGTTTTCTCTCAGCACTACTTTAAAACTGTCTTTTTTTTCTAGAGAATTAGCACCTTGTTCAATTTTGACTATGTCAAATTTCAATATGTCTATGACAAATCTCAAGATGTTCTAAGAAATGGTAGGAATTATTAAAATAAACATTTTTGGCTGAACACACCAATGCTTTCTGAGGACCCCATTTTGATATATGGTGGTTCAAATGTCTGTGTGACGTCATAATCAACCACCTCAAAAAGGTCGGGTGGGTCCTGGCGGGGTCTAAAACAGATTGTATTTGAGAGATTATCTTATGAACAAGTATTCCTGAAATTTTCACCGTTGAGTACTGAATCTAAAGGGCGAACACGAAATTATTGCGACACCGAAAATGTCATGCCAATTTTCTTATAATGTTTAGAATCAAACCAAAATTTAAGGGTAGTTTTATACATATATTTACTTCAAAAATCGAAAGAAAAGTTAATCGATGGAGCCTTGAGTTTAAAATTGAACGCATTTTCGCTTGATGCCCTCCATCAAAGTCTTTACAGTGTCATCCGGTACCAGTTTCTCAGTTTTTTTTTTCCATTTTCTTAACATGTCCTTCTCGTCTTTGACTGTCTTCTTGCTCTTCCGAAGTTCCCGCTTCATCATTGCCCAATACTGCTCCACCGGGCGCAGCTCCAGACAGTTTGGCGGATTCATGTCCTTTGGAACGAAATGGACAGAATTGGCCTCATACCACTCCAGGACACTTTTAGAATAGTGGCATGATGCCAAATCTGGCCAAAATAGCGGAGTTTCGTCGTGCTGCTGCAAGAACGGCAAAAGGCGCTTATCGAGACACTCAGATTTGTAGATCTCGCCATTTGCTGTGCCCTTTGTCACGAAAGGCTCACTCCTCAGTCCGCAAGAGCAGATGGCCTGCCAAATGAGATATTTGGAGGCGAACTTCGACATTTTCTTCTTCTTAAATTTGTCGTCCACATAGAACTTGCTCTTGCCGGTGAAAAACTCCAACCCCGGAATTTGCTTAAAATCGGCTTTTATATACGTTTCGTCGTCCATCACACAGCAGCCATATTTTGTCAGCATCTTCTCCTAGAGCTTCCGTTCCCGAGTTTTAGCCGTCGATTGTTGCTGCTCATCGCGGTTTGGGAAGTTCTGTACCTTGTATGTATGTAGTCCAGCTCTCTTCTTTGCATGCTGGACGTAGCTCTGCGACATGCCGATCTTTTTAGCCAAATCACGGCTTGAGACGTTGGGATTTGTTTTAATCATCCGCTTCACCTTTCCTTCCGTCTTTTTGTTCTCCGGTCCCGGTTTTCTTCCAGCTCCTTTGCCGTGGTCCATCGTCAACCGCTCCTGGAACCGCTTCAACACTCTGGAGACGGTTGAATGGTGAATGTTCAACATTTTTCCCAACTGCCGGTGCGACAGGTCAGGAAATTCCAGGTGTTTGGAAAGAATTTGTTCTCTCGACTCGCGTTGGTTCACCTCCATTTTCGTTGAATCGAAAAACACGACTTCGAGTTTGACAGCATGTAAACAATACACATCAATAAGAAAGTGTGAAAAATTTGGTTGATTTTTACCCAATGGTAAAAAGTTATGCCCTGTTGAATGTTCGCAATAATTTCGTGTTTCGCCCTTAAGGTACCATTCAGTACTCAACGCTGAAAATCCCTATGTTTTAAACGGTATGAATAGTAACAGTATGTGACGTAATACTCAACAAACTTAAAACAAAGCTGAGTAGGTCCTTGTGCGGTCTCAATCCGATTATATTTGAAAGATTATCTATTGAACTAGTACTTCTAAAATTTACTGCGTTGTATACGGACGGGTACCCAGAAAATTTTTTGTTAGAAATAATACAAGTTATTAGTCAATTAATAATGCGGATGTGCCATAATATTCAACAAATTAGAAGGAGAGTTGCCCGTTGTGCTACTCGTTAGGTATCGAGTCTAATCAAAATATTGTTGTTGATATTGTTGGTAATAGGTCAAATTGTAACTATTGTGTTTTTGAAATTTACCACTTTGCATAGATAGAATGTTGAGCTTAAACGTGATGTCATTACTGATGCTTTAAATTGCTGCTTGCGATAACTGTGGATAACTTTATAAAAAGAACATGCATAAATTACGTAGCATTTCGGGGGGTGTGAGGAGGGTTTCAGAAGTAGGGACGAGGCATATATTTAGAAGAGTTTTTCAAAAGGGCCTCTTTGATTTCGTTTTACATGTTTGTATACAAAATCTTAATAGGTTCATATCCTAGATCATGAAGTCAAAATACGAGTGAAGGCATAAAATCTAAAACAAGTTAAAATATGCTTCGTTATTTATGGATCATCCCAAACTATTTTGTTGGTGACGTCTAGTTTTGGGCTTCGTTTTTGAATTAAAATGGATTCTATAACGCCCATTTGTCAAATAGATAATATTACACTTCTCAGCATTTTTTTTCTTCTACTAAACTTTTTTGTACTAAAAATTAACCAGGTACTCCTTTGGTACCAAACGCTGAAAATTTCAGGTTTATTAGTTCATAAGATAATCTTTCAAATACAATCCATTTTAGACCCCATCAGGACGGCGGTTGATTATGGCGTCATACAGACACTTCAATCACCATATATCAAAATGTGGTCATCAGAGAGCAGCAAAAATGTGTGTATTTTAATAATTCCTACAATTTCTTAGGGTTTGAGAAAACGTGACAATCCATACAAAAAAATGAAAATCCATACAAAAACGTAACAAGGGGGGAGGGGGTATAAAAAGTAAATTATTGCGTGATATAATCAATGGACGTTCCCAGAGTACTAATTATTTAAAAAACAGTTTTAAGGTAGTGCTGAAAGAAAACTATTTATATCTCTTTATCGTTAGGCTCTAGAAACATAACTCTACAACTTTGTCGAAGACAACAACCCATTATCTCGTAGCTGGAAAAAGTTAGAATTTGAAAGTGTAATTAAGCCCTTAGGAAAGGTTAGGCGTGCTTTTTCAAAACATGTGAAATAATATTTTGAGCATTTCTTCTTAAGACATCAAGTTGATAAAATGATAACAAAAGGGTGAAAATGCTTTTGACCGTCTTTTTTCAGAATTGTACCACTGTGCTGCGGTGGTGAAAATGGAAAGATAGTTGAAATAATTTGAGTGGTCTATGTTGGTGACTATGGTAACTGTTATAAAACTATACTAAAATAATAGCACACCGCTGAAAACGGCCTCATCTGTTGCACAAACTGTTGATGAAGAATAATGAATCATACTCGAAAGAGACAACAACTTCACATCGCCTCACCTGTTTACATCTCAACTGCTGCCCACTTCGCAATGTCGGAAACTTTGAAGACCCATTCGATTCGAGTGTACGGGAAATAGTGTCTTACACTTATAACAGTACACAACAACAGAAGATAAATGCTATGTTGATGCTTGCGCTTTGGTCCGAGTTGCTTGCCGTCGAGGGATATTTACCAAGGCTCCTTGTTTGTGCGGAATTTGTTATTCAACAGATGGCAGATTGTAAGCGAGATAAATCAAAGAAAAAAAAGATCAACCACTGTGCTGTCTTGCGTTACTGACAGACGCCTTAGTCCGAGACAAAATACATGGTCCGACTGAAAGCAGTGTTTGTTTGTTTGTTTCCTTATCGCTACCGGATATAAAGAATGAGAACTTGGTAGTTTGTAAAATTTCTGGAATGTCCGAACATTGTACGTTCACAATATTATACATGCTAATTTGAACATCAAAAAGATTACCACCCATGAAATTCAAACCAAAATCAAAAAGCAACCACCACCCATTTTTTCCGCAGAATCACTGAGTGTCCTCCACTCCCAACCCGATAAGGCCTGTAAACTCCCAGAGACTTGCTCGTCGTTATCGGTTTCGAAATCTGCACCACTGAAGCGGCCCAAGAAATGGCAGACAAAAAACCCCACAAGACTCCATCCCCAACCCCGCAGCTGCTTTCAGCGATAACCTTCCTACACCCCGAGACACAAGATGCGTTCGGATTAATTTATTAGATCTGCTGTGGAAAGCGATTTTCCTTTAGTTTGAATTATCTTACGCGCTGGGCTCATATTATGGCGTATTGTTTTCGTTATTTCACTTGCGCTTGAACTCATCTCGACTCTCGGCTCGGCTCGGCTCGGCTATCACTTGAAAGCAGAAAGCTTCCTCCATTACGCCGAAAGCAAGGGAAGCGTAAAAGGGATCAGGTATCCGGTTTGCAGAACAGCAAAAACAAAATCCACAATATGCTCTCTGCCTTTTTATCCGTGATCATTTGGTCGACGAAACATCCGCCAGGTCTGGGTTTTATGAACATGTTATTAATTTTCATTTCTGTTTTTCTTCCCCGCTGGGGGAGATCTCACGGTCTGACGCCAATATTCGATAAACGTTTCGAGGAGCACGTAAGGTTGCACATGAAATCAGGCATGGACAATGAGGGCGCCCGACCACCACTCGGGATGCTACCGAAGGAAATGGAAGCTAAAACTCGACTTACCAATTAAATATTCTAATATCATGTTCCATCCGATAACGAACGCCACGAATTCTCCCACCGGAGACGTAGGAGTACATGTACGCCGAACCGGACGTGTGTGGCACTCGGACGCCGAACTCCCGCATAACAGGCGCCTGTAGGAATTGGTTTGGATGAAAGTAAATTGAAGAAAATAATGTTAAACGAGCAAGAGGTACATTACACCGAATACACACATAAAGCACAGACAAACGGACATACCACGTTGGATATGAATATCGTCTTAACACTACCGTTTTAAGAAATCTCGATAATGGTATGTTCGTTAATCTATGACGCTACTTTACGAGAACAATTCAGAGACAGACAGAATTTTGCATGAGAAGAAAAGAAAGGATGCAGAAGGACAAGTTGATCCCACCTGGATTTTGCCGTCGGTTTTGGGTGTAAAATGTGTAATCCTTTAAAGGCGAAGGCCAAGCCTTTCACGCTACATGCGTATCGAATTTGTTTTGGATTGATACACGTGTTGTTCAGTTTTTTATAACGGCGTCGCTATTGTTGTCAATTTGTCAATGTCAGTGGGGTTTTGTTTGTTCAATTTAAAGAAAAATCGAGGATGTATTCGAGAAACAACTGTTATTTAAACCCGTTGAATAGGTTATCGAGGCGATTACTTTAAACAATAGATTATTGAGATTTTGGTAAGGTGATTTAAGT
>JASCZW010006709.1:0-85165 GCA_034211315.2 Aedes japonicus
TGAAGGTTTATTTGTAGTTTTGGGGACTTCTTGAAGTTCTCGGAAGTTTTTAAAACTATTTGAAGTTCTCGAATTGCCTGAAGTTCTTGGAACCATGCTGAATTTTCTGGAACTTTTCTAAAGTTTTTGGAACTTTTTTGAAGTACGATTGTATAATCTCTCTGAAACTCAGTGAACTTCTCTGAAGTTTTGATGACTTCTCTGACGTATTGAGGGTCTATTTTTAGTTTTGAGGTCGTCTAAAAGTTCTCGGAAATTTTTAAAAAAGTTTTAGGAATTGGCTGATGCTCTTGGAACCTTGCTGAAGTTCTCGGAACTTTTCTAAAGTTCTTGGATTTTTTCTGAAGTTCCGCATACATATCTGAAGTTCCATGTTTTTCTCTCAAAATTGTCTTTTAAGATCCAAGATCTTCCAAGGTCTGAAGTCTTCTCTGAAGTTCCAAGGACTTCTTCAAAGCTTCGAATACTTTTCTGAAAATCCGTAAACTTCTTCTAGCTCCCTGAATGTCTCTTAAGTGGATCTCTTAATCTTAAGTTCTGAAGACTTATCTAATGTTCCGTGCATTCATTCCTCTGGAGTATTGGGGACTTCTCTGAAGTTTCAAGGACTTCTCAAAAATTCTGAGAACTTTTCTGAAGATTCGTGGACTTCTCTATAGTTCCGTGAACATCTTTGGTTTTTTTTACTATATCAAGCAAAACATTGCATTAGGTCATAAGTAAAATTGGGCGACTCTCTTAGTCGATCTTCTCCTTGCTTTCCCACGGCTATGTAAAAACATGTTAAAGTATTTTCAACTCACAGTACGATGGTATAAAGTGTGATTGAGGATCCAATACGTCGAAAATATCAGCAGATCGTTTAATAGACAAACTATTAACCAAAGAGAAAGTCGACGAAGAAAATCTCTTAATGTTACTTAGGACCTAATGCAAATTTAAGCTTGATATGTTCGGAGGACTTTTCTGGAGTTCCGTTTTATAACCTGAAGTTCTCTCTGAAACTCAGTCAACTTCTCTGAAGTTTCGATGACTTCTCTGACGTTTTGAGGGTTTATATGTATTTGAGAACTTCCTGGAGTTCTTGGAAGTTTTTAAAAATTTCAGAAGTTTTTGGAATTGCCTGAAATTCTATGAACCTTGCTGAAGTTTTCGGAACTTTTCTACAGTCTTTGGAACTGTTTTCGAAGTTCTCTGAACATCTTGAAGTTCTCAGGAACTTCTCTGAAGATTTCAGAACTTCTCTGAAGTTTTCAGAACTTCTCTGAATTTTTCTGAAATTCTAGAGAGTTATATGAAGTTTTAGGAGTTGACTGATATGTATGGGACTTTCTTGAAGCTTTGAACTTTTACTAAAGTCTTTATTGCAGTTCTTTATTGTACTTTATTGTAGTACTCTAGAATTCACTGAAGTTTCCTGGGATTCGCTGGAGTTTACTTCTCGGGACTATTCTGATGTTCTCAGGACTTCATTTAATTGAACTGTAATTCAACGAACACCCCTGATGTCCTTGAAACTTCATTGAAGAAACGAACACGTTCTGAGTGAGTTTTTCCAAAAGTTTTTCTGAGCTGCACTTTAACTCTCGGGACTTTTTTGAAGATCTTGGAGGCTAGTGTAGGTACTTTTTTACTTTATTATTGAAATTTTCAGCCCTGGGCAGTTGAAGTAACCCAAACTTCTCTGAACATCTAGAGGCTTCAATGAAGTTCACTGGATTTCTCTGAACTGCTTGAAACTTTTCTGGAGTTCTCAAGACTTTCTTGAAGGGCACTATTTTTTCTGAAATTATCAAAAAATTCCTGAAGATTGGAAGCTTAACATCTAACTTTTTTGAAGTTCTCGGTTTTCATTTTTAAATTATAGAGACTGATCTGAAGTTTTACTGAAGATTTCTGAAATTCTATTCCAGCAATTTTTTTGCAATTTATGGGACTTCCTGGGATTCTATCAATCCCAAGTAAAATCTCGGTACTCTTCTGAACTTCTAAAGATTTCACTGAAGTTCTTGGAACTTCACTGTTATTCAAGGAATAACCTTGATTTTTGGAACTTCACTGGAGATAAAGGAACTTCGATGTTATGATTGGGAAACTACTAATACGCTCAAAAAAGTTTTTTTTAAAAAATAGTGTTTAAAAAAAGTGAAAGTTCGATGTTATGCTTATAATTTTGATGACTCCAAAATTTTGAGTTCGTTTACTTCTTCTAGTATCTCGAAGCTTCACCGAAGCTCTACAGAATACACTGCAATATTTTAGATAAGTCTGGGTTTAACTAAACTTCTCGATGCTGTGCTGAAGTTTTCAGCCTTCACTAAATTCTCTGGACTTTCTCGGTACTTCTAACAAACTATCGGAACTTCTCTGAAGTTCACCGAATATACTTTGCGTTAGATTAATTTTGAATAAATTTACTGAGTTTAACACACCATTTCTAATATAAACAACGTTTTACTGACAGTAAATTATTGAAAGCCCTTATCTTTATCTTTAAAGTTTCCCACTCCAGATTTCAACCAAAAACCACTGTTCTTCGAAAATAAACTAAGGTTCGACTTAATAAACATCCCAAAAAATGTACCCCCAAATTCAAATTCCATCCATCGTGCTCAATTAGCATATTTCCGCAGGTTAACACGTGTTAATCGCATCCCAACCACCCAAGTCCAATCGAATCTGCAGAATCATGCTCCGCCTTGAACATCCGACAGCAGCGCGTAATCCGAGCCGAGACATTCATGAATGAAACTGGACAACAAATTCCAAAACGTCACACAAATGTGTCGAGATTTTAACCTACAACCTCAGGGTTCGAACCGAATCCGATCGATACGGGCAACGCGGGAGAGTTGATTGAGTTATGATTCATATCGCAGCTGAACCGCGTGGTTTTCGTTGAGTGACTGCGTTTAGAAGAAATAACAAAAATAAAGAGAGAGAACTAACAAAAAAAAGCTATGCCAGAGGGATTATGACAGACGTTTTGGAATAAAATTTCACATTATCGATTCACAAGTAGTAAATTATGCAAATGGCAATACGATTGGGGATCAGCTTCCAGCTGGATTTAATCCCTCCACACATCGGTTCAATGGGCGAATGGTGGTCACAACCACCAGCAGCACCAGCAGCAGCAGTCAAACCAGACAAGGCAGATCAGGGTCGTTATTATCTCTGATTAATTTGTACATTCATTAATTCCTCGATCGAGAAGGAAAACGAAAAAAAAATCAGACGTTTTGTTTATCGATTTTTCAACATGAATCCGATGCTGCGGTGGGGGCAACGGTGCGGTAAAGACGTCAGTCAAATGAACCAGCTGAATGAGTGCTGACAGTGTGAGTGTGTGTGTACGAGCGCTCGCTGAATCGACCCATCCGAGGTCCAAGAGCCCATAAATTATCTTTATCACTATAGCGACGACCTATGAAACTGTCAATACCTGTGGCCGGTGGTGCAATTGTCCCTGGAAGGAGAGTTGTACACAACACAAGAAATGTCACACGCAAGGCTTGCACACACCAAGAAAAGGGAACCCCCGCCGGCCGAATACCGAACGCTTTATTGGCCTTAAACATACAAACAAGTCCGAATGCAGCCCTAGCAGCAGCATTCCACTCTCGAATTGAACAGACCGGCCCGGAGTGGTGTGCAGCACGAAACCCATTCAGAACCGGCAGGTTTCTACCGGGCGATCCAAAACTCGATCCACGGGGGGTGGTTGGTCTTCTTTCTGACTTCGCGTTCCAGCCCCGAGGTTGGTTGATCGATCCTAGGTTTGCTGTGCGTTCGAGTTCGAGAAATTAACACTGGCGTGGATGGACGGAGTGGGATTGCCGCTGCGGTGGCTGGGACGAATCACGCTTGCTAGAGCGAGATGGAGACGCCAGTGCTTATGGTAATTATTTATCGATGCGATATTAATTTTGAGGTTGTGAAAGGTTCGTCACTTACTGCCTACGCAAATGTGAAAACCGGTGAAGTCACTCGTCGGTGGCGATGATGGTGACAGTGCTTGCAGTAAATTGCCGTTACAGGTGTTGAAAGTTTGCGATGGAAGTGGAATTACGCGAAGGCTTCCTTCAGATGAGGTTCGTTGATGTGGGTTTCAGATTTCATGTTTGGGGTTTTGAAGGCGGAAGCAAACCCAGTTTGAAAGAAACGTGTAATTTGCTACGCAATCGACACTGAAAACTCAACACTGCTATCTTTCATTCATCTTGACCTCAACAAATGAGGTTAAAGACTTTTTTTATTGCATTAAGCCAAAATTGTTCCTATCTCAACCTGATTGGAGTGGGTAACAGTTGGTTGAACGAAAGAATTTTATTTTTGAAAGCAATGCACAGTGGTCCAGAATGCAAATTTAGCTGAAAAGATAAATTTTCAGCCTAAGTTTGAAATTTTGGAGCAATATTGTCTTGTACAAAGTTGTTTCTAATAACAAGGCGCTTCTTTTGGTGTGAATGAACACTAGAGTGGTCCTTATTTTCAGAGAAATAGAAAATCTAACTTTTGATTTGCGGAAATAAAGCCATTTATTATTCGAAAAAGTTGTACAATCAATCATGTCAGCAACTTTGATGGTATAATTTTTTCTGTATCTTTTGATATGACCGAATATGAGCATTTTTACCTACGTAGCTTAGGGTGTCCTTATAAAAATCAGTTATTTCACTGTAACTTTTTTATTTCTAATGTTTCAACAAAAGTTATTATGCTTTTTGAAAACAAAATAGGTCTTTTTCAAATGTTGGTTTTTCTTATTTGGGCAAACCAAAAAGTTTTTTCTTAACAGAATTTGAAATTGTTTTTATTATTGCATATTATGTCTGAAAACTGAAGATAGGTTATTTTTTTTTTAGTTTAGTAAAACACATTTGAAAGAAGCGTAGTTTTATAAGAAAATCGTCAATTACTCACTAACGTCAAGGGACATCGGCAAGATTTAAACGTCAAAACTTTTATCTTTTCAAGTTATAAAAATTATCTGCTAGAGAACGTTATTGGCAAAATTTGAAATAAAGAAAGTTATAGTAATAAACTGTGTTTTCTGTAAATTTAAAAAACAACCTATCTCCAGTTTTCAGATTTTCGATTTCTCTGAAAACAAGGAACACCCTAGTTTTCATTCACACCAAAAGAAGCGCCTTGTTCTAATGTTAGAAACAACTATGTGGAAGACAATTTTGCTCACTTCAAACTTCAAACTTAGGCTGAAAATGTATTTTTCATCTTAATGTCCCATTCTGTTACCACTGTGTCAAATGATGAATATGATCTGAATTATAATAGATTATGAATTTCATCAATTTGCTATCTTTGATTGACCTGAATTGCCAACATCCATGCGGTTGAGTTTAAAACCGTTGTGAATTTTCTCTATTCCACACAGAACGCAAAAGGTAGAAAGCAAACATGTGATAAATGTCACCCTGTGTTTTCACCGATCTAGTTTCAAACAAGATTAAGAAAGATAGCGGTGTGACTGCATTTGTATAGATATGATTGAGAACGTGATTTAGTTTGATAATTCATTGATTCTGAGTTGCTACGACTCTTGCGATTGTTGTTCATATAGTATATGTTCGATGAATTTTGTCAGAAGCAGATAATTTCATCAACATGAAGGCTCTAAGAGTGGACGGTAATTTATTGCTAGAACGAAGAAGATGAAAGTAATGAAAGTTCCGTTAGAGTACGGCAGGCTGTGAAATTCAACGATGAAATTTGAAAACGAGCGGAAGGGCATTTGAACGGTGGTATGCAATCATCATTTGTATGCAGTAATAAACCAGCAATCAATGAAAATCTGAGCGACACAAATCAATGTCAAATCTTTTTCGAAATCATCGGCAGGTGGTATCAAAAATGACATTTCATGACATTTTCAACCATCCAAGTTTACTTTTGCGAGTGTCCAATTGGGTGGTAACGAAAAATTTACATTGTGATGAAAATAATGCCAAAATACATTTATCACCACTGCTCTCAGACTATCATCCTTTCATGAACTAAGGCTTGAATGACATGTTCAAAATATTGACAATGACATGAATATCAAGATGGTTATTTTCCGACAAAAAAAAACCATTTAATAATATATATACATAAAAATTCATTTCTGTCTGTCTGAACCCTATAGACTCAAAACAACTAAACTGATCTGCGTAAAATTTTGTATGCAAACGTTGTTGGGACTGAAAAAAGGTTCTTATGATGGTTTGAAATCCCTCCCCTGTCTTAAAAGGGGGTGCTCTTATACAAATGAAACACAAATTTCTGTATTTCTCGAGAACTTATCAAGCAAATGGAACCAAATTTGGCATGTGAAGGTTTTTGAAGGCAATAAATGTGTCTATGATAGTTTGAGACCCCTTCCTTTTCTAAAGGGGGGGGGGGGTTTCTATACAAATGAAATACAACAATATCTGCATAACTCAAGAGCTAATCAAGCAAATGGAATCAAATTTGTCATAGTAAAAGTTTTGAAGACAAAATGTCTTATGTGATGGTTTGAGACCCCTCCACCAGGAAGGGGAAGGAGCTCTTAAACAAATTAAACACAAATTTCTGCATAACTCAAGAGCTAATCAAGCAAAGTGTACCAAATTTGGCAGGTGGTGGTTTTTGAAGGCAGGATTCCACACCCCTCTCTCCGGAGGGTGGGGGCGGTAGTGCTCTCATTAAAATAATACAGAAATTCAAACCAAACGTCAGAACTATCCAGGCAACTAAAACACAAAATGTGAACCCCACTTTTGTCAAGAATGAAGATGCTTGAATGACTCTCAGTGCAATTATGCACAAGAAGATAATCTATATTTAAGCAAGAAAGCATTAATGTTTTGTCTATATAATGCTTCACACAGAAAGAAAAACCATGGTAGAAACTAAAATCCGAGGGTTAAATTTAAAACACAGCACCAGTTATAAATAAGTTTTAATCATTTAGTTGCATGAGCACCAGTCACTACTCTGAGTTCAGCTATTTCCCGTGGAACATCGAAGCTGCTTAAGAAGTAGAACAAAGCATTATAAAAAAATCAGGCTTTAAAGTGTTCTTAGCCATAGTTTAGTGGTCTGCGAGATGAAGTGGATAGAGGCGTCACCCGGCGTTAAGGCGATTTCCATGAAAGGAGAGGGTTCAATTGCCGCTCCAGTCTAAGAAACTTTTCGAAAAACGAAAATGTCCATACTGATCCACTGGGTGTTAGGTTGAGTTGAAAGTTGTAACTCGTTCTATGTTCAATGTTTAGTCTGTAGAACTTCAAGTTGAAGACGGTGTAAATGTCTTTTTTTTTACAAATCAAGTACTTTTTGTTGTTTGTTTTTTTTTGGTATGTAGTAGTTCTTGTGACAAACTTTGAATTTCTTCCCAGAACGAAGAACTGTTATATGAGCCTTATTTCAAAAGTTAGTGGGCTACCTTTTCATTTAACATCGTAAAATTCAGAACTCTAAAGAATACTTGTAAGCAGCGACCAAGCTGAATAAGAGTTTCAGTATCACTTGTTAGAGAAATCAAAAAAAATCGTGTAAAAATACCATACAAGGGTAAGGCACATTGTAAATTTTTAAGCTTGCCTTAAAGACCTCATAAACAGAGATGAATGATAGACATAATAGACTGATAGACTGAAATAAAACACAATCAAACGATACAAAATGTAAATCATAACTTTTTTTTAATGTTCCTTAACCCCACAGCAACTATTATGAAAAATAACTAGTTAATTGTGTATGTTTCATTGGTGTTTTTGAAAAGCTGTTCGTGAGCGAATTGCAATTAAAATAAGGCTTCTTAAAGTCAACAGTTGAACGTTCGGTAATCCGATTCAATGGACTGAAATTTTACAGTTATCTGTTAAAAGAATTACCGAATTTTGGTAAAATTTTACCGGAATCCGTTTAATTGGATAACTGAACGTTCAGAGCTGTTGAGAGTTCATTAAAATTTTACAGATTTCAGTAATAAAATGTGAGTGAGTAGAATACTATACAATTTGAAAATAGAAACGTTTAAATTTATGCAGAATTAAAGAGATAAGGGTACATTTATGCATCAGCCTCACTTAAACTAAGCTTTCCAAATTGAAAAAAAAACTTGCTTTTTTCTTGATTACGATAGGTGTTCAGATGATCTTTACAAATTGATGAAATCAATTGATCACGCAAACCGCATTGGAATATTTTTTCTTAGTGAACTTTCAATTATTATTATTCTTACAGCTTTATTATTCAAGAGCAGCATTATTCACTCAAACTCACCTTATAATTCCAGAAATATCAAGCAATGTTCCTTTTGAACTAAAAAGTTACTTGAAAATCTACAGGCTGAATGTCTCTCTAATAAAGTTACCTAACCTTACCTAACCTAGCCAATTGCAACCTATGAAAAGCATTTGAAATTCATCCATTTTCACCTGAATACTAATTAAGTTCCAAGAGTTCAATATGACAAGAGTTCAGTGTAAACCATAGTGTGACACGATGCAAACCCATCAGGTTGAATGTGTCATTAGGCAAAACATCATTAGATAGAATGGGTCATTGCCGCATTTTGAGAATCGAAAGATTGAAACACATCATCAAATCTATGAGATTTCAAGCCAATCATGGGAGATTTTTGGGAAATTTCTTCGTCTGGTGTCCATCGGATCGTTATCGGGAATCATTTTAACTGGGCTGTCGTCCGAAATTCTAGCCCAGCCTACTACAGTCGACCCATTTTAGCGAAGTGCACGATGGGAAATTTTCCCAGCAACTGATGCAATTCTTGGTTCATTTGTCTTTCCATCACAGATGGAGAATCTTCCAATCAAAGACACCAAGGGCATATTGGCAATCCACGAGTGTTGTCCACGTTTCGTGGCCATAGAAGACTACCGGTCTAGTTAATGTCTTATAGATGGTCAACCTGGCAGCTCGAGACGTGGCTGGATAGCTCAGTGGTTATCCGTTCTGCTTACTGAGCAGATGGTCGGGAGTTCAATCCCAGGCCCGTCCCCTTCCTTGTCATTTGTCACTTGCCTCTTTCTATCACCACTAGATTTTAAATAAAAGCAGTCTACTGCGCTTTCATTGATCGCATCACTTACCACAGTGAATCCATGGATCTATAAATAACCTGCCTCACTAATACAAATCTATCCTTCCCTTGACAATTGTGGAGACGCAGAGGTAAACACGGTCTCTATCCAACGATTGTCAAACTAATCATCCTTCCCTCCCCAAAGACCGTGAGGACGTGGCCGGCGCCGGTACTGATCTATAAATAGAATTAGTGAACTTGTACATTGAAGATGCAAAGCCTACTCCCAAGCTCCATCTATGTGGTTCTCTGTGCAATTACACTAGTTCTGATCGGTAACGGAGTAGCAACTACGCTACGCACGGTCTTTTTATAAAAAAAAAAAAAAAAAATTATAGATGGTCAACTTTGTAGTTCGGTGAACTTCGTTCGATCTGAACGCCCTATGGATTCCAAATGCACGATTGCGAGCCATAATGCAGTCTTTGTATTTTTCTGCTGGTGTCATTATCGGTGGTCACCAATGAGTTCAGATACACGAATTCAGCTACTCCTTAAATTCACCCCCTTTTCTGAACTCGTACTCACTCAGATTTTTTTACAATCTGTAAAGCTTTACCGAATTCTCAAAATTTGACAAGTTCCGGTAATTTTTTTACCGGAATACTGTAAAATTTCACCGAAATCCGGTAAATCGGATTACCGAACGTTCAGCTGTTGAAAGTTCGGTAAAACATTACCGAATACTGTAAAATTTTCTAAGTGTGCACTGTTTAGTTTTTTAATAAAAATAAAAAAAAAGTACCGTACTGTGATTTATTCACCTAGAAAAGAGAAAGTTCATTTTCAATCGTATAGCCTATCTCTTGAAAATAAACTCTATTAAAAAACACATCATTTCTATATCGACAGGAACTAAAGCCTGTCCAAGTTAAATTTCGGACAGTTATCTCTCAGTGTAGACGTTGAATTATTTCACGGATCGCTGAAACGTTCTCACCAATATAACAGCAGAAACTCTCCACTTTATTTCTTGGAACAACTTGTATACATTCTTGTTACATTCAGTAAAATGGCATCGAATCAAGTGGAAGTGCGCAAACGCATTTTATACGAACGGACACAAACCGAAAAGTATGCTTCTGCCAAGTGGACAATAAGGTGGTAACCATTATTGAGAAGAATCCCAATCTTTCTGTGCGAACTGAGGCTCGCAAAGTTGGGAAGTCAAAACATACGTACAGAAAGTTGAAGCAGAGGCAGGAACTGGAGGCTTACATAGTGTAACAGGTGTCCAACAAGGATGACAAAATTTCACTTTTAAAGGTCGTGCTAAGAAGCTTTACAGTAATTTTTTGCAAACATTTTCTTGTATCATAATGGACAAAGAAACATACGTACTCGAAGACTTCAAAACATCTACCTGGTCTGGTTTTCTACAACTCAATTCAAAGGAACGCCGTTGACGAGCATTTTTGGATTCAAGAAGGTGTCAAAATTACTCGAATAAGTATTTGATTTGGGAACGGGTCGAATCACGCAATGAACTTCAAGAATTGATGAACTTTTTCAACTGTCAGATATTTTTATCTTTTAAAATGCAGACTAACGCGATTTTTCTTTACAAGAAACTTATACACTCAGGAAATTATCCGTGCGATTTTCAGACGATCGGAACTAGCTTGGACCGAAATCATATGAACTGATTATTGTTGCATTGGTCGAGAAAAAACATGCCCCTTATACACCTTCAATTGACATTACTTATCAAACTTGTATAGCCTCGTGGGATTGTGGCTCGTTCCTTGATTCCGAGGTTCATGGTTCGATTCCCGATTGCAACTTTTTTTCTGTGAGGAAAATTTCCCTACGATCGTTCTATGAAATTCGTTTCATAAGAGAATCGTATGAAATTTAGAAAAATATCTTCTGGCAAATTTTCATACGATATTCGTACGAATTCCACTAGATTTGTTCGCTCAGTGAAAAGCAACTTACTCCAATTTTTTGTACAGGAGTATGGTACAGTTGGTAAAAGCATCTTCTAGATCTTTCGTAATTCAAGAATATATTTTTTTATATTCTGCTAATGAATCCTGATAAGTGCGAGCATTTTAGTGGAATACCTGTCAAGACCGAATGAGTAGAAATATTAGTAATTAAATGGAAATTAGTAATCTTTCTTCTCATTCTTCTGTAAATCTGTTATCTTAAAACCACACTGAATAGCTGCATATCACACAGATTAAGTTGTCCAAGAAACTCCGATTTCTAAATTTGCGGCTTATTTCTTGAAGCATAAATAAACACCTCTATTTGTAACTTGAGCTGCTCTCAATCTTTTAGAATTTCAAAAATAGAATACGGACATTAAGAAAATCTCGAACTCACACAGATGAAAAGAAACATTGAGTTTTCTGCATTACCTAATGCACATAATGGTAATTCTAAATTTGGCCGAAAATAATGGGATATTTTATGTAAATTTAAGCCAGATAACACCTGAATCTAGGCTGTTGTATAAGAGATTGCAAACATTGTTGTATGGCGCATGTAATATTGCAAGCAATTTCATTGTTTACGCCTCCTTTAGCTTGGAATAATACGAGGAGAAATATTACGCATCTGTTAAAATTCATTATTTTTTCTGTGTGCTTCATTTTTCAAGATTTGAACATGCCAAGATCGTCTTAAGTAGGGTAGATTGGTGACCATTCTTGTAATATCTGAATCTTTGATCTTTTACTTGACAAGTATTCTTTCTAGCATTCAACAATGACCTTTTCGTGGGTTTTGGATTCCTGACTGTCGAAATTTTTGTTCAACAAACCTTAAAAAAGTTCTATAATTTGTCTATTTCACTAGTATCAAAGTACCAACGGAGATAGATAAGTGAAGACACACAGGTAGAAAGAAACATTGAATTTTCTGCGTTATCTAATGCACATAAAGGGAATGCTACATTTGACAGAAAATAATGGGATATTTGATGTAAATTTAAGTCAGATAGCGCCTGAATCTAGTCTGCTGTATGAAAGATTGCAAACATTGTTGTATGGCACATGCAAGATTGCAAACAATTACTTTGTTTACGTTTTTTTTGGCTTAGAATTATACGGAGGGAAATTTTACGTGTCTGTTATGATTTATATCTGTGCATTTTTATTGTAAAAACCTGATGACTCCATCTGCCAAAGAACTTTTTTAGGCCAATTATGTGTGGCACTACAGAATTACCATGAAACCAATTCATACATGCTCATAATCACCATCGGCCCAAATACCCAGCCCATCGTTCACAGCTGATCACCAACGAAACCCGAAGTGGATTTCGCTAACGAACGTCCCCAGCAACGGCAGCACAATGGTCTTGTTCAACATTTCAATTATCATAATGTCAACGCTTCCTCATCCGCATTCTGAAACCGGAAACCACTCGCAAAGTCGTCATCATCTTTCAGTAAAATAATCTTAATTAATTAAATCAAGATAAATCGCTGCCCGTCGCCGATGTCTCCAATATCCAATGTCCACGCCACGAGAATGGCCCATAAATTCTCGTCGCATTTCGGTAAGCAAATACCTCTTGGCACAACCCCAACCGTAAAAATCAGCTGGATTAGATCATAAAATTCGATATCGATCGCAACGCAAACAAAAAAAAAACAATACAACACAAAGGCAATTCTAATCCACGGAACGCGCGACAATCGCGCTGAATGGATCTAATGTATGGTCGTTCTGAGCTCATACGTGAAGCGAAGCTCGCGTCTCCGTGGGCCGAGAATGATTGGAATTTAATTGCGAGAAGAAGCCAATAATAATTTACCTTATTCGAAGAACCCCGCGCCCGCCACTTCCGCCCGACCCGGTGGCGTTTGCCCGACTGGGGTCGGACGACGGATGATTGACAGATTAGCATTCACATGTAGCGTAGAAGAATGGAAGCATAATAGCCGGTATGACGGTAGCAACTGTCAGGTTGTGAAAACTGCTGTGAGCGCCTCCATTTACGGGGAACTTGAAATGGTTCTCGGCGGCCCGCCAGCTGACGAGGGGTGCCATTTTTCTCACCTTTCTAATGTTTCACCGATACCTTCGGTTTTCCTTCCCGTTCCGGGAAGAACCTCCGGCAGAAGAACAATTGCATTCCAGAAGACCGACAACAATTGGTTCGGTTCTCACATCTAACCTCAAATTAAGCACTTATCGATTTGACACTTTGACTTATTCAATTTAATTCACTTTCCGTTCGCCTCGGTTGCGATTATGGCGCGGAACAAGGCGGGAGATGCCGGGCGGGGGTTAAATTAGTGCTTTTTCCTTTTTCGGTGGTGATTGTTTGGCGGCGGTAAACAATCGTGTTCGGGGCATTTAATGAAGACGATTGAGCGAGAGCCTCCTCAAGTGTGATTTGGGTGAACGGACTCAGGCCTGCTGCAGTCTTAAGGCTGTCTCATTGCTGTCAGTTTCGTTTCACACAGTTCTGTTGTGGTTTGCCGTTTTGACAGTCGGCGTAATTGAAAACCGTCGTCTTGGGTGGGCTTCGCACGCTTCAAAGGATGCTTTTCGGAATGGTTCAAGGTAACCGTGGCAAAAGTTTGATGCAAATTCTGAAGGCGTTCAAGCAATTGCATCGCGCTGCATTGGAGGGTTATAATAAGGTTGAAATAATGGATTCACCAACCAACCACACAAATATTGCCAATTAATTTCACCGAACACGGTCCCTCAAATGAGCAAAACTTCCTACACTACAATTTCCATCGAGTTCCTTTCATGACCAATCTTCAAAGTCCCGGTTTGCAGGAAGGCACAAATTAATCGTTATTACACACCACAAAATTGAAGCCTCGGCTGTCAGACCAAGTGGCGCTATTAGCGGTTCAACTCCCTAGAAATGAAAGAGTTGGCCAATTGAATACCACCCGTACCCTCCCACTTTTTCACCCACTGGAGGCGTTTGATCGAAAACATAATTCCGAAAGAAGCCGCTTCGCCGAGAAGCGGCAAAAAACCAACAACAGCGACTCACCGAATCGATCCGACCGCCCGATCGATCGTTAATTGTTCGCTGATCACTAAACACCCTTCTGCGCGTGAAGCGAAAGCCACTATAGCCGATCTCGATGACAGCTACGTATTCAATAATAGCTGCTGCCCAGCCCGCGGAGTTCAACCTCGCGCGGAATTATGATCGACATCGATCCTCGAGACGATGGCTCAATTTTTGCGCTGAATCACGTGGGAAGCTGCCTCGGACCGATGTCACAGGGGACCTCCGTGAAGGCTTCTTCGACGCACAACATTGTGCGGCAATCCAGTAGGGTACAACCTCCGTAATTTAACGAAAATTATACACTGACTAATGTCTTCTAATTTATAATCCCCCGGGTAATAGTTGTATTTTGTCTAGATATCTATCTGCGTGTTCTCATTATCTGCTCCTTCTTGCTCATCCGCCAAGCGTTGCCATAATTTATGAACCCCCGAACAGCGAGCTCAGCCCGGAGAAAGTGAGAAGAAGTTTGATAAATTTCACCCCTTGTTCCTAATCTTCCGTTTTTTTTTTCGGTTCGGTCCCCTTTCATCCTAGAGCCCGGAGGACGCGATTAGGATCAATGTCGCTTTGAATACAGGAGACAAGAGACACTTACCGTCCCGTTTTGGTGATGATCATTTCGGTGCCAAGTTCGTTGAATTTGTCCCACAACTCCTTGGTTTCCAGGTGACACTGAACCGGCCGGAGATCGTCCGAATTGCACGAGCCAACGATGGTTGGCCGTTTCTGGAACAGTAAGAGGGGAACCGTTCAGTAACATCCTTCAGCACAACAACAACACAGTCAACACCAACACAACAATTATGCAAATCTAGCAAGCCTCTTACTTTCTTAGCACTTACCGAAGCCGGTTCCGGTGTGAGCCGCTCCTCGTCCGACACACTGTTCGGTGTTGCCGTTGCTCTGGAATGCGTTCGCCGACCATCCTGACCGGACCGGGAGGCCTCCTCCGAATCGGAGCACTCTTCCACGTCGACATCCACTTCATCGTCAGCTTCCGAGAGCCGATCTACCGAACTTGGAGGTCCTGTAAATAGCAAAAAAAAATTCTCGATTAATAAAACAAAATGGCCTCCAATTAGGTGATAGTGCTTATCAGCTCGACAATTTGTTTGCTTATCTACCCCAAACGAGTGCACACCGCAGCTCGAAAACAAGGGCAATTAATTATTTCAGAGTGTAGTGCGTCGTGGCCGCGACCATCGCCATTACCGCATGTTTCATAAATCAAACAACAGCGCACATAAATTTATGCCCATTTACCAATGCTCTGGCGAAAGAACCGACGAACGAGTTGAACCCGGGTGCTCGGCGCTGGAGGAATTAATTAAATTAACATGTAAATTAGGCGTGAAACAATTAAAATGTATTGTGCGAGAGCAGCAAAACATTGAAGAAAAAAAAAGAGCGAGAGAAGCACTTTTATAACGCTCAAACAACATCGCGGAGGCTCCTCGCCGGCTTTCGTGCATTGCCGCCAGTGCCGAAACGCATAACCTCGAAACGTCAAACTAAATTAAGGTTATGTAAACATCGTTAACACGCTCCGGTTCGACCCGCAAACTGACCATATGCGCGCGCGAGCCTTCGATCCAGCCGGAGCAGCTGATGACTTTTCCCACTCCCGTGAGCTGCCTGCCGAGAAAATTAGACTGCTGTGTGTGTGCGGTTTTCGGGATTCCACTCCCAAAAAATTGAGGTTAATCAAATCCACCATCTGGCGCGTGGCTCCGCTAGTCTGTGGTTTGGCTTTGGTGCTAAAACCTTCCGAGGATCCGTCCAAGAGTGAGAGAGCTAATTTGAATATAAAAACAACACAAAACCACCATCAGCGCGAGTTCCACCGAAGGAGCGAATGTTCTAATGTCCCTGCCAGTAATTATAGAGCGCCTTCCGGGAGCTGCTGGCAACCGGGGATGGCACAGATGGGCTGCTGTTGCCGGGCATCGTAGCTTGGACAGTCGGGCGCGCGATGGATTGCACCTCATCAGGAAGTGTGGAGCTGGGCCTAATGGCGAAATAATTGACGATCTGCCCGGGTCTTAATCGATTCGGACAGAGCTGTCAGCGGCGGAATGAACGGGAGAATGCACTAACTGGGACTGGCTCGTGGTTGCGAACAACTGTGATGTCTCGGAACACCAGGGATGGTTTTTGTTTTTTTTTTTGGGTGTTTTAAAGAAATTTTCTGGTGCTTTGAATGATCGAGAATTCAATCCTCTGTTCGTCGAGTTTTAATGGTTTGTTGTTCACACTCAATGTTTATATTGTTTTCATTGGCTAAAATATTTACGCTAATAATAAAATAGCCGCTTTCTAATGTCAAACATCATGCTCGTTTCAAATAAATATTGAAAAATCGACCTAGACCCTGTTTGAAAGCAGTACTGATGAAATCTAACAGTGCACTATGGTTCGAATGGACCATTTCACGACAAAAATCGATAACTCGAAAACCATTAACTTAAGACAGATGGTGTCTTCGGGAGGTTTGATTTTTAAAATAAGATCTATCTTTTGGTTTGGGTTGTGACTAGGGTGGTCCTTTTATGTTTCATAATAAAAATTTCAACTTTTTTATTCTTATGGTTTAGAGGATTTCTTGCTTCAACAGAATTGTAGATATTTAAATTTAATGAAACTTTGGTGAAGAAAATTTAATTCTATCTCATCTACGTATCGTTTTATAACTGGTTTTCTTACTTTCCTTAGGGTGGGACTTGAAAAAACAGTTTTTTGCTGTAACTTTTTATTTCAATTTTAATCTGAAAACTACTGCATAGATGACTTTTAGAGTATAAAATTACGCACATTTCGAAGATACAAGATAGTTGCTAGTTATTGTATTAGAAAAGTTGTAGGGGTTGAAGTGTAAAAATGTACGTTTTTGCACGATATCTTATTCTCTTATTTGCAAATATTTGCAAACACAGAGTCCGTGAACTGAAAGTACAAACTTCCATCTACAAGATCTATGCAAAATTGTTTGTCCCCTTTGTCCCTTTAGGTAAAAAATCTTTTAAATTTGGTAGTTTTGCATTTTTTTCTGCATAATTTTCGATCAGCAGCATCAAAAATTATCACCAAAGACCGTAACAACTCGAGTTTTTTATGAAAATGTTTATATTTTTATATTAATCCATCTCCGTTCATTTATTAACATTCATATCACAGACAAACAGACATAACACATCGAACATTTTTCACTACAAATCATGGTCACTAACACACCTGCGCCATCTGTTGAGCACACTGTGATGGATGACTAAGCTGAACAGATGGCAGTAGTGTGTTAACGTTAATTTTCATAAAAAACTCGAGTAGTTACGGTCTTTGGTGATAATTTTTGATGCTGCTGACTGAAAATTATGCAGAAAAAATGCAAAACTATCAAATTTAAAAAGATTTTTTACCTAAAAGGGGACAAAAGGGGACAAACAATTTTGCATAGATCTTGTAGATGGAAGTTTGTACTTTCAGTTCACGGACTCTGTATTTGCAAATATTTGCAAATAAAGGAATAAGATATCGTGCAAAAACGTACATTTTACACTTCAACCCCTACAACTTTTCTAATACAATAACTAGCAACTATCTTGTATCTTCGAAATGTGCGTCATTTTATACCTAAAGTCATCTGTGCGTAGTTTTCAGATTAAATTGAAATAAAAAGTTACAGCAAAAAAACTGTTTTTCAAGTCCCACCCTAGGAAAGTAGAAAACCTGTTATAAAACGATACGTAGATGAGATAGAATTAAATTTTCTTCACCAAAGTTTCATTAAATTTAAATATCTACAATTCTGTTGAAGCAAAAATCCTCTAAACCATAAGAATAAAAGTTGAAATTTTTATTATGAACATAAAGGGACCACCTTAGTACAACCCAAACCAAAAGATAGATCTTATTTTAAAAATCAAACCTCCCGAAGACACCATCTGTCTAAAGTTAATGGTTTTCGAGTTATCGATTTTTGTCGTGAAATTTGTCCATTCGGACCATAGTGCAGTGATCACAAAATTCCAACGATTTACGGGCAAAGAATTTTCCAGCACAAATATGTTAAAGTTAACAACTAACAACCAACAAATCAATAGTAATCTAAGTTATACATTAAAAACTGAAGTAACTCATTTTACATTCTCAATTTCATACATTATCGATTTGTTTTTGAATCAATAGAGAGATCAAGAATGGAGTTTTCATAAGGGCCAATATCGCAATCGTAAAACAATGACTTCTTCCGTAAATTTCTCGAGAATGCTAACTTAATCATAGTAAATTACCACGATGATTGTACAGAAGAAGAGTTTCCATTTTCAATAGAAGTGGTGGTTTGCCCGAGCGACTTTGAATTTTCAAGGAATTTGCGAAGTCGTTTGTTTACGGTGCGACATTGGCCCTTATGAAAATCTCATGTCGAGATAAAACAGAAGTCAATTAAAACAGTATTGAGCTCGATGGTGTCACTCCCCTTTTAGATAACATCAGTGCCAACATTAGCTTAGGGCAGAATCTGCTTACTGTAAACAGTGGCTTTCATTGAGCCATTTCTTCACTTTAACAAAAGGTCCAAATACAAATTTAGCGTTTTTGAGAAGAGGAGCTTTATCTCTACCACTGATATATTCAATTTTGTAGGAATTGTATTCAAATTCCATTAAAATAAGCAGACCAAAGTATTTGTTTTCAAAAATCAGATTCGCCCTAAGCAAATGTTGGCGCTGACATGTTCTTATTGTTCGTGACCGCAACTTACCACGCGACAGCTCTCGCTACATCGACACAAAAATTTTCATTGGGGCCCTAACTGACAAACGTAAACAATGGCTTCTTCCGTAAATTTCTCGTGGCACAAAAGCTACCATGTAATTGATTAGGCGAGTTTTCAATAACGAAAATTTAAGGAACAAGCCATTGTTTACGTTTGTCAGTTGAGCCTAATGAAAAATTTGTGTCGACATGTAATGTGCAGCCAATTTGACATGGTTCATGGATCTGTTCCAGAGCAAATTTTCAATAGGTCGTCAGTAACAATGTAAACACAAATCTAGACAAAATCGTAAAAAGGTGGAAAGTAACAATTGTAAACAATGACTTAAAACGTAAATTTCCTGGAAATGACAGGTTGCTTACATCTATAGCCACTACTACGACGAGAAGGTCGTCGCATTCGTCGCTTTGCCACTTTGACCTAAGTGCTTTTCTATGCTCCGCACCGACCTATCTAGCTGATTAATTTTGGCGTAAGCAACATGACGGGCGATTGCTTGTCGAAAAAGACTTCGACGAATGCGACATACTCTTTTGCGACGCGATGTAACCGCACCCGGCCGGATGTAACGTAAAGGAACTTTCCGAGCCACTTATTTTTGGTCGTATTTTCCCAAGCTGAAGTTAGAAGACTTTAAATTGAATTTATTAAATAAATCGATTTGGAATTCAACTAAATGGTAATCTTTATTGATGTAAGGCAAAGAGTCCTGCTTAACTTTGTTGGTTCCACATATTTGCATCAAATACTGAACTGACACTAATTTCCAAAACTTCTACAATCATTTTATTGATGATAGCAATATGTAACTAACGACCTATTAAAAATTTTCTCTAGAGCTAATGCGTGCTTGAAAACGACCTAACGTATTGGTAATCAATTCTTGAATACTTTTTCAAATGAGCGTATGTAACATTTTGGGTTTGTTATGAAACCGGCTCGAAACGTTTTTCAACATTTTATTTCCTTTTTGAAAAAATACAATCACACTGCCAAAATGTCATGTAAATTTCGGTGCCTCGAGACCGACACATGCAAGCGATCCTTTTACACATTGAAGCTTAGTATGCAGCTCTCAAGTAATGTGCATTAGGATAGGACAAGTAATGGTCAAGAAATGCTTTTAGTGTCGGAATTACTTACCTTGTATGCAGCTGAAAAGGAGGGCAAACTTCGTAACGTTAGAAACGCCTGTCAATGTAATCTTGAAAGGACTGTCATTTTTCCTTGCGGAATAATATTCCGATCGATTATTCCGCAAGGAAAACTGACATTTTACCCATAGTGGAGCCGTTGTCAATATTACTTCAGGGCTTTGCTTGTCAGCTGCATACTAGGCTTAAGAATGAGATGAAAGAGATGCGAAAATAAATTCATTCAAACACACCTTTTGTCGAGTTGCGATGTTTCAGTTTTCAGAGACATAATTTTACACGAAATCTTTGTTCACGTTCCTCAAATGTTTGTTAGAAAGTCGGATGAATTTTAATTATGTTTTGAGAATAATCGGTAACAGAGTGTTATTTTACTTCATAAAACGGGAAAACACCGATTTCATAAAATATAATAACAGCTAGAGCGTTACGTACGTCTAAGCGTTAAACGATGCCTTTGACCTGACATGGCATGTCATGGATAAGGAGGACTACGCAGAAGGCTTCTAAGATCAGTAATTGACCTTACAGGCAGTAGACCCCCTACCAAACATAGTGAAATACGTGGATAAAACATTAAGGATTGTAAAGCAGTACTAGGGAATGCAGCAGTCCGTCTTCGCGGACAAATATCCAAATAGTCCAAACCAAGTCGAGGTTATTAGTACACGACACTGAAGAAGTCTGCACATTGTAGACGAAATATGCGTATCTGTCAAGATAAGCAATAAAAGGTAGTTGGAATTAAATGGGAATAACTAACCCTCATTTTCTAAATAAATCATTTGGTGTTATGAATGATTATGAGTTCTATCCTCTGTTCGTCAATTTAAATATTTTGTTGTTCACATTAAATGTTTAAATCTCCGTGTTCTTTAATTATACATTGGCATATACTCGTTTTAAATAAAGATTGGAAAATGAGAAGTACTGAGATGAATTTCTACAGTAATGCGAAATTCTTACGATCTAAGGACAATGAACAACGACACAACGAATTTGTTAACAGGGTTGGCCCAAATAACTGAAGCAGTTTTTAATTTCAGTATTAATATCTCTCCACACAAGTTTGGTTTCTGCTATCTGAAACATATATTTGTTTACAATGTTTGCTCATGCTGGAAAAGTTTGACATCAATAACTAGTAACGGGGTATAACTAAAAATGAGAGTTTTCTTTAAGGGCCATAACAAAAGTACTTGTTTATAAAAAGGAAGAACTGATTGATTTATTTTAAAAAGCAAGTCTCTCACTTTAAAAAAATTAACATTTGGATATGGTCCGTCATCAGCTGTTCAACGAAGACTTTGTCTGACGTTTGAACAGGAGCGTTGTACAGCGTCTTGCATATTTTGATTCTATCAATTAGTTGTTTACAGTCTTTAGCTCTCCAGTTGTTTTGTACACAACGATCTAAAATATCAATGAAATCTACAAGCAATCGGGCGACAGTGGGGCAAATTTGTTGAATTGAAAACACGCACATTTCGGAAGCGCGTTTACATCGAGACATACAGAAAATTCAGGGGTAATGCGTTGCAAAGCACTGGTTGGAACACAGGAGATGGGCCTTCAATTCGAGGCCGTATCATCATTTAAACCGTCCGGCCGTCTTCAGGACCACGAAATGCTTTCTGAGGTGTATTCAATAGAATTTTCTAACATGCTTACTATCTAATCCAGGTCTAACGATTTGTTGGGCCCTCGCCCACGCTATTTTGATCACACTATGCCTTTCGGCAAGGGTAGGCGTCTAATTAAAATTTGAAAATAACTGAAACAGTATGAATGCTAATAGTTTTATCCTTTCTCTATAGCTATAAATTAGAAGAAAAATTAGTAATCTCCATTTAATTCCAACTACCTTTGCTTATCTTCGACAGATACGCGTATTTCGTTTGGAATGTGCAGACTTCTTCAGTGTCTCGTATTAATAACTCGACAGTCGAGTTATTAGTACGAACACTGAAAGTCTGCACATTGTGCAAATACGCGTATCTGTCGAGATGATGATTGAGTAATTAATTTTTCTTCTAATTTATGGTTACAAGTATTCCACTAAACAGCTCAAACCCTCTAAGATTCTTTCTCTATAGGTTTTCGAGATTTTGCTTCAATCAGTTGACATTTATTGTGACTGACAACTATCAAAAATATCATTAATTATTGAGTTTGAATTTACATACAGACCTTGACCGATCTATTACACGAGAAGAATAATGGTCTTTAGCTGGCCGGTCATAAAGGGTGATACGGTCAAAATTTGGTCAAGGGAAAACGCGTGTAAATCGGTGAAATCGTTTATTTAAAAAATCAAATTAAATTTCTTTTTCAAGTTCAATTAGTATAAAATTCAGGAAAAATATTCAGTTAGGCTTCCGCGTTTCCAAATCCGAATTGCCGGGCCTTACGCTTGACCCCTGCCATCAGATTTTGTACAGCCACCTTGTCCACCTTCTTCGCCGCAGAAAGCCAGTTTGCCTTGAACTGCTGCTCGTCCTTAGCAGTTTTTGGTCTTCTTTAGGTTCCGCTTGACAATAGCCCAGTATTTCTCAATTGGGCGGAGCTCTGGCGTGTTGGGAGGGTTCTTGTCGCTTGGGAACCACCTGCACGTTGTTGGCGGCGTACCACTCCATGGCCTTTTTACCGTAATGGCAAGATGCCAAATCCGGCCAAAACAGTACGGAACAACCGTGTTTCTTCAGGAAAGGCAGCAGACGTTTATTCAAACACTCTTTCACATAAATTTCTTGGTTGACGGTCCCGGAAGCTATGAAAATGCTGCTTTTCAAGCCACAGGTACAGATGGCTTGCCAAACCAGATATTTCTTTGCGAACTTTGACAGTTTCGTGTGGCTGAAAATATCTGCTACCTTTCCCTTCCTTTTGCCGTATAAAACTCCTGTCCCGGAAGCTGCTTGTAGTCGGCTTTGACGTAGGTTTCGTCGTCCATTACCACGCAGTCAAACTTCGTCAGCATCGTCGTGTACAGCCTCCGGGATCGCGCTGGCCGTCGTATTTTGTTTATCATCGCGATTTGGAGTCACTACCTTCTTGTAAGTCGATAGTCCGGCTCGTTTTTGGCTCGATGCACGGTTGTAGACGATACACCCAGCTTATTTGCGGCATCTCGGAGATACAGGTTAGGGTTTCGCTTGGAAACTACCGGCAACTCTCTTTGTCGTCTCAGCGGCTTCCGGTTTTCGATTTCCCCCCGATCCAGACTTCCTGGCTGTCGACAAACGTTCCCCAAACACTTTAGTTACATTTGTAACGGTTGATTTGGCAACTTTTAGCGATTTTGCCAACTTTGCGTGCGAGTAGCTCGGATTTTCGCGATGCGCGAACAAAATTTTGATACGCTGCTCTTCTTGCTTGGACGGCATTTTGACAACTGAAGAGTGAATTCCAAAATCAAAATAGGGCAACATTCTACACACACCTTCAAAATGAGGGGTGTTCAGGTTTTAAATGCAAAATTGAAAGAAATACGTCAAGTTGATATTGACAAATTTTGACCGTATCGCCCTTTATACACAATCACTACAGCCAGCACAATCGTAACCATTTGAGCATACCAACATTCAAACCAAACGTCCCTTTTCAGGACCGCCAAAGATTTTCCAGAGCGAATCATAGGATGGTCTAATATACTTACTCACTTTCTCATGCTAACCAAACGTCCCATTAGAAGAGTACCTGCGTTGCAATGTTCTGTTATGAAACGAGCACAACTAATCGAACGGTTTAAAGTAGTCTTCGTCAACCAGTCGTTTGTTAAACATATCCTCACTGTTTTTTTTAATTGTTTATTTTATTTAATATATTTTTGTGTGCTTTACATAATTTATAGTTTGATAGATTAACATATATGTTTTCATCTTTAACTGGTTTTTGACATTTGAAATTGTCGCAATTTCGCCAATCATCGTCATGAGCCGCATCGATGTTGGACACCTTTCAAGCTGACAATTGAAAATTACTAAAATGCTGTATAGAGACTTCCAGATACCTTGATCTCGTAAACCGCTCGGAGAAACCAAAACAGTGTGAGTTATCAGCCCACAGTTAAGTTGTTCTAAGCGCCTAAGAACGTCCAAAGTCTCTTGTAGACATTACTGTTTGGTATCGCTATCAAGAAGCAACTCGGAACTGTGCATAGCAACCCAGGGCTCAGGATATTGTATTGTAATTCTTCTGAACAGCAACTGTCTCAAAGCCTCACAGAGTAAGTCAACTTAGTAAAAACTACATTACGAAAAGCACTCAGAGCTGTGTACCTAGATCCTCATAATCACTTTTTTTAAATCGCTCAGATAACTAAACAGTGTGAGTTATCAGTCCACGCAGTAAAGTGTTTTTTGCATCCTAAGACCACTCAGAGTCTCTGTTAACACCAATACTTGATATCACAATCGAACAGCCACTCTGTACAGAGCCACTCAGAGTTCATTATCTCTTAATGTAAAACTGTTGAACAGCAACTCCATAGCTGCACAAGCAACTCATAGCCTCTTTATTTCATAATATGCAATTGTTGAACAGCAGCCCAGAGTTGTAGAGCTAATTACAAACCACACAGAAAAATTTAAACACAGTGAGTTATCAGCTCACAGTATAAATTTCTTTTTTTGAGAGTCCTGAGACCGCTCGAAATCTTTTGTAAACACAAGTCCAAGATACCACTATCGCCACAGTCCCTCAGAGCTCATTGTAGCTTCTAGTATTAAACTCAATTCAGAGCTATGTAGAGCTTACCCAGAGCATATGAATGCCTTCTGTTAATTGGCCAGGGGAAACTAATAATGTGACTTATAAGACCGCAGCGTAATAATTTCAATCTCCCAAGACCGCTCAGAAATTCCTGTAAACTCAAGTGCAGCCGTTACACCCACTCTGAGCTGAACAGAGCCCTTATCAAAACTCATTATTTCTTGAACAGCAACTCAGAGCTGTATACTACCATTCAGAGCTCAGTGATCAATGCAATCTATTCTTGAAAACAAGTTTACTGTAAATTTTCAATTTATAGAACGAAGAGAGTAATTATAGATCATCAATATTTGTGAACCTTGGCTAGCATGAGATTTTTTGACCTTCTAAAATTGAGGATTAGATTCAAAAAACGACCAATGGATTTGTATCTGACGACCACGCTGGTCATCAAAATACCAAAGCATGATAAAACTCATATTATGCTGTACCCTAGAAAATATTCCTCAAAAGAACAATGAGACAATGGTCCATCGTTAAAAAAATCACAATTGCGCAGATTTAAAAAAAAATCTTAACAGAGATACCGAAAAGCGCTTTTGGTATATTATTAGGGTGGATTCAGATTAAAATTTTAATACATTTTACTGGTTGTTTGGATTACATTTTCCTGTGAGAGGATTTCCAATAATGTCTTTTGAATCACCCAAGCTAACCCAAAGCATACAGTAACTAAAAGAGGAACAAGATGGCCGATTTTGATGGACGTGTATATTTTTGTATTGCGTTCTCTCCCGTAACGGTGTATCGCGCGAATACCTGTTCGCTTTTGGGAAACACTCCTTGGTGGTGCGAAAAACCAAAAGAAAGAATTTAATTAAACTTACTTGAGAGCACCGGGATCCCCACCGACTGTCTGTCATTGTCGTGATTCCACTGATTATCGCCACCAGCGGAATCCATATTGGAAACTTTCCTATATTCGGAACTGATTTCTTGATCTGCCTTTCACTAGTACACTATAAAACCAGACTGATTTGGTTACGTTCAATGCCTACTTTTTATAATACTCCTAGCAACGCAAACATTGTGATTCCACGCAACGCAAGGGGCAAGGACACTAAAAGGGTCGTTCAAATCTAACCTTCTAGAGATGTTCATGAAAAGTGATGAACAATATAAACTTATTAAAATATGAGAATATTTTTTGTGGAGTAGCATTCATGTTTTGTAGATTTTCCTAAGGTATGATAGATTAAATACATAATACATGCTATACTCTCTACACGTCACTACTAATTTTTTTTTTAAATTCACATCTAACAACACGACTTAACCATCTATGAACATTTCTCGAGTTTTTTCCATACAGACGTATCGGATTTTGTAAACAGAGAGGAAAGTATTTAAGAACGTAAATTTCTTAGAACTCGCAGCATTCTCACGGTAAGTAGCATCATCATTATGTAAGGAAATATTATACCTTATGTTGATGGACCTAGGTTGCATTAAACATGTGCAATACCTTCAAGAAATTTGACGTTTGAATCTTGCTTCCTAGATGAGTCTGTTTGAAAAAGTACTTGAGATGCGGTAAGTTTTTTTCCTAAACTTAATTACTTCATGAACTTCTAATAAGTCTCAGCCTGAACTGCGAGAAAAATTCATCCAAAACTTTTGGATAGTTCTCTCTATAGTTGCTTCGAAAATCTTCTCAAATTTGTTGAAAGCTTCTTCCTGAGCTTCTGAAAGGTCCTCAGTCTTAACTTCAAGGAAGTTGTCTCCTGAACTTTCGAGAAGTTTCTTCCTGAAAATTTCTGATAAATTTCACTTGAACTATTTCCTGTTCTTCTCAAGTATTCCTGAACTTCGAGAAGGCCTTATTGAGGAATTCTGGAATGTTCGATTCTGAAATTCAGGAAAGCTCTCTTGTTTTTCTGGGTAGTTCCAACTAAAATTTTCGGAAGTCTTCCTCGGAACTTCTGGAAAGCTCTCTCCTGAACTACTTCTCTGTAGTTTCATTCCTGAAATTTTTGAGAAATTCCTTCTTGAACTATGGGTAAGTTTCTTCCTCGAAGTCGGGAAAGTATTTTCCTGAGCATATTATTTCTGAACATCTGATGAGTCCTGATTCTGAAATCAGAGGAAAATGTTTGACACTTTGGCAAATTCTTCTTCAGAGTTTCGGGAAAATTTGTAAAAAAAACTTTCTGAACTTCTATGAAGTCCGCTTCCGAGCTTTTGATAAGTATCTTCCTGCATTCTGAGAAATTCTTGCTCAAACTACTAGAAAATACCTCCAATGCTTTTGTCAAGTTTTTTTTTTCTGTTCTTTGGAGAGGTTTCTTCCTGAGCTTCAAGAACTCCTCATTCAGAAATTCCTAAATGTTCACTTTCAAATTTCGGAAAAGTAGAGAGCTTCTGGGAAGTTTCAACTAAACTTTTAGGAAGCTTCTTCAGGAACGTCCTGAGCTTTGTGGAAGTATCGTCCAGATTTTTGTGGAACTTTGTTTCTCAAATTCTGAGAAATTATAGGTAACGGCCTTCCTAGTTAGTTTATTCCTGAATTTCAGGGAAGTTTTTTCCTACGCTTTTGGGAGGTTCCATCTTGAATTTCTGGGAAGAACTCCAAACCCTCTGGAAAGTTCCAAACTTCTAGGAAGTCCCCTTCCCTATTTTTTTTCTTGATGCGCTGAGAAGTCCTCTCCAAATTATCAGGAAGTTTCCTCCTGAACTTTCGGGAGGTATGATCTCGATTTTCGCGGATGTTTAATACTGATTTTTTGAATATTACTGCTTGAACTACTAAGAAAAGCTCCCTATACTTCTCAGAAGTTTCCTGAACTTTTAGAAAATATCTTTCAAAAGCTCTGGGAAGCCTCTTTTTGATCTTTCTTTGATATTTCTTAAACTCTGGGTAGTTTCTTTCTATACTTCTTGGAACCTTGGACTTATTTTTAAAAAAATCTTAACTGGACCAATTGCAAATGTACTAAGTTAATGCGTATAGAAATACCTAAGGAAAAAAAATCAGAGTTCTAAGATTAGTATCAAAAACTCATCACTTTTAATTTTGTTCAGAGTCTCCGTGTGCCACCAATTGAGCTTGAGTGCCAATGTTAAGCCAAAAGTAATAATATTCAAACGAGAAAATAAAATTAACTATTTGTAATGCCGACTCAAGTCGGTGGTGTTCCTAATTAATCCCTACCACTTCGGATTGACTAGTTTGACTACCTCCGTGCTACGAGAGCCTCTGATGATGTCCACGTTAATTTTATTCAGTTTATTTGTTTTGTTTTGAATAGGATTGGCTTTTTTTTCGATAGAAGCAAATTATTTTGCTCCTAACTCACCTGCAAAAAAGATAATGGTTTAGTATATTTCTAATCAGCCAATTACCACTCACCGGTAATAAAACTGTGTATTAAAACAAACTTTTAGGCTATGTTCCAACTTAGGAATTTATTTTAATTTTCTCTTAAATTAGAAAGACGGAAAATCATCGATGGCGCCTGCTACTCGAGCTGACTTATTTCAGACAGACGGAAACACAGTTTTGACTGACACCTTCGAAAGTTTGTTGATCAATAACAAAGCAATTTTAATTGATTTATGAAACGATTAAAAGAAACATTAAATATGTTGCGTTATCTTATGCACATAATTGCAGAAAATAATGTGATATTTCATGGAAATTTAAACCCGAAAGGCTACATTGTTGTATGATAAATTGAAAACATTGTTGAATAGCGCATGAAAAATTGCAAACAATTTCATTGTTCACGCCTCCTTTGAATTGAAATTAAACGATTGGAAATTATACGCGCTTGTTGAAATTGAATATTTTTTTATGTGTAGATCTTTTTCCATCAGTCAAGTTTAAGTGACATTAAAATTAATTCGCGAACTGGGACACAGCCTTAACTACTGGACAAAATGTTACATATCAGTCATTAGCTTCCGAGCGATCGATTGAGTCGACCAACTCGACAAAATTTCGTCATTCTCGACAACTTTAACAGCAAAATAGACCTGTCGAGCAAACTGACGGTCAACTTGGCTTCTACAATTGGCCCCATAGTCATTTTTCAACAGCTACCAATTCTTAACGCAAGCCTCAATCACAGTTGGTGTCAGCACTCGTTTCTCTTCAACAGACATGTATTTTTCAGAAATAGAAGTAAACATCCCTCCTAGCTCTATAATTCCAAAGCACGCACGATCACGCACTATTTTCCCTGAATCGAATCAACGAACTACAACGACGACGACGACGACGCCGATGACGGCTGAACCGTCAAGCAGCCGAGAAGGTGGAAAGCTCAAGTGCCAGCGGAAATCAAACTGGAGGAAACCCCATTTCTCCGGCACCAAAGGAGCCGCTGACAGTGTGCGTGTTTCGTCCGCGATGGATGCGACTCAAGCAACAGAAGGTTGAATATGCAGCCAACCTTGGTGCATCAAACTGATGGTGATGATGATGATGGAGAAAAAAAATTGCACCGCTTCTGCACCCAACTAAATAGGGGAAAACTGTTGATGGGCGGCGTTGGCGGCACCTTTTCTGCATCTGCTTACATAGTTATACTGATTTGTTAATTTTTCTCTATCTCTCTCGCTGTCTGGCTCGTCTGCTTGAATGCTGAATAACTGTGCCTTTGTGCCTAGGTTATATTTTGTTTTTTTTTTTTTTGCTCAGTTTTGAGAAAATGCACAGGTGCTTTTCCATAAATTGCCAACAGACAATAACATGGCGGGTAAATTGGGGGTGCGTTTCGCAACTTTATGCGAAGTGCGTTTCGTCGGGAATGAGTGATTTACAACTTAATCGAACTGGGTGGGCTGGTCCCGGCTAATAAAGTGTTGAAAATCAATATACCCAACAAGGGTTTGCTTTTCGGCATTGCAGCGGATGTGTTCGTTCGGAAGGCTAGCTGTTTCGAACGCAAACCGGAGCTCTGGGCAAATTGTGGCGATGGCGTTGTTGTTGTTGTTGTTGTTGTTGTTGTTGATGTTAAATCGGATTACAAGTAGCTTGAAAGTTAATTTATTGACGCCCCCACGAACATTTGTTTTGTTTATTTTATATAAATATACATAATTCTCTAATGCGGTATGCATGTTCAATATTGATTAGCTACACGGGAAGGTGAAAATGATACAAGTTAAACAATGCTACACGGCATAGTGAATGAAAGATTTATGATTTGATCGGTTGTGTTGTTGCGAGCCAGTGGCCAGCAGTTTATGGTGAAGGTTCGGTTTGCCTTTTTCTTGTTGATTGATTGTTTAAAGTGTTATATTCCATGTAGTATTTACCACGACCTTACAGGCTTTCAACTAGATCGAGAAAGATGCTGAAACATTTGTAAACGTTGGTTGAAGGAAAAAGCTGACCAAAACAGATAATTCCATTAGCCATTCGCAAGCAACATACAATCACAAATGAAATAAATGTAAACTAACATGTGAAAATGGAGGTATTCCAAAATCACCAAACCGAGAAAACTGGAGGCATAGATTGGAATACGAAAATCAAATTCCATTTACCATAGAAAGCTCCAATAAACCATTTATTATGCTCACATCTTGAATTATAATACAGTGCTAAACCTTTTCACATAATGTCAATATAGACACTCAGTAATAGTACCGGACTTATAACGCCGGCCGCCACGCTGTATCCAAAACAGACATTTCCTCGCGAAATGTCCATACGATCTGGACAAGTTCTTTTGGATGCATCAATCTATTATGCAGACCCACGTTGTCCGGTCTGTTAGCTTGGGTGTCTATAATAATGAATGCAGACGCATATGTGTGGTGGGCTAAAACTGCAAAAACCAAATACGCTCTTGCTGTCATTGTAAATTGCTTCCCGGGATCGCAGAATTATGTCTGTGGACTTGAAATTGCTCCCTCGCAGAGGATGGCAACTGTGCTGTAGGCTCGGCTGTGGGCACTTGATAAATAAGTACAACGACCTTATCAGTGTGGTAGCGAGGGCTAACCTTGCATATTATTCTTACGGCGGCGGGCGGAAGAACCGAGGGCACGTTCGAGCTTGGGCGTAGAACTTTTTAGCTGTGATGTTCCCACCACCAAATTTAAAGGTTCGATTCCTTCGTTACGGATGTAGCAATCGGAGGAGACGTCTCAATGTCTGAGACATCGATAATTCCAATGCACAGTGGGAAAAAACGGACCCAAATTCCCACAGATGAGGCATAGCTGGATTGGCTGCTTGAAATATATCATTTCTTATGGAGGGTGCCAAAAAATGGGTTGCAGCCATGTTCAATCTGCAGCGAACTGGTCATTCACCCATTTACCCTAAAAATGTGTCTTTTGAGTTGGCAACAATGTTACTACGATCGCCGTGAATGGTTGCCCGCGTGGATCCATTTCAGACAAAAACTCTGACGAATGAATGGTGCAGTTTCATTCAGTTCCGTAGCCGGAAAGTTGCTTATTTTGCCCAATTTCCTCATTAATTTGAGATTTTCTTGTTCGTACCCTTTCAGCTACAATCGCTGCCAAAGTTTTTGGCTGTAACAGCCAATCTTACGTGAAAAAGTCTAAGGAATCGAATGTGGTGTTATTTTCGTTTAGTTACAGAATCGAAAAGCTGTCCATATTGCCCCATTAAACCCCTACCGTGCAGGATTCGTTAAGTTCCGAGTCTGAAAGTGGCTTATTGGCTCCACTTCATCTTAAATATGCGAATGAAACAAGGCTGCTCCGAAGTCTGAAAATGGCCAAAACCACATGTAGAACTATTAAGAAGTATATGCGCATATTTGATAAATACTTAGAGGTCGTATCTGAAAATAATTAAAACGTACTCTTTATATATGAAGCTATAAACTTTTTTGCAAGAAACATGGGGCGCCTTGAAAAACTTCTGTAACTAAACGCAAATAACACAATCTCGATTCTTTAGACTTTTTCACGTAAGATAGGCTGTTTGTAGCCAAAAACTGCGATAAGACGGCTGAAGTACGAAACAAGATTCAAATTCAAATGAATGCGAAGTTAAAGGGCACAAGCCTTTTTTCTCGAGCTCGGAACTGAACTGAAACTTGCACCATTCGATTCCTCAGAGTTTTTAATATGAAATAGATTCTATGCGGCAAACCATTCTAGAGCATTGTCAGTAACATTATTAGCCACACTCAAAAAGAAATAGATTCTATGCGGGCAAACCATTCAGCGGGCGATTAAATAACATTATGGCAACTCAAAAGACACATTTTTAGGGGTAAATGGGGTAAAATGGACCATTTATCTCGGCTCAACGCGTGCTGAAAATCGCACTCGATCAATTTTTAACAATTGCAAAATATTTCAATATAATATAAATCATATAAATCATATTTCAAGCAGCCAATCCAGCGTCGTCTCATCTGTGGGAATTTGGGACCGTTTGTTCCCACCGTGCAATGGTTGTAAATTTCTTGTGTCTCCATATTGAGAAATAGGCGTCGATTACAGAACATCAGCAAAGGATTCATACAATTCATCCATTTGTGACAAGTCTTAGGGCATGAGATCATGAAATCAAATTTGGAATATATGGGACATTTTGAGAAAGAGTTTTTATTAAGCACTAGCTGAACCTGGCGCGAGCCATGCTACGTATGCAACAATATCAATGAAAATTTAATAAACCTGGTGCGTTTATGTGTGCTATTGAGTGTAATTTCTGCAAAAAAAAACGAAGGTTGTGTTTTTAGCTTAGCCTTTGAATCGATAATTTTTACCGGTTTTTATTTCTGTGTAGAAGCATTTCATGGACAAACATTTATCTTCAAACTGAAGCCCTAGTCTGTCAGTTTGAACGTAACTTTCTCTTGCATTACCTAGATCCTGTCTAAAATCACATAAATTTTCATGACAATAAGAATGATTCTCATGTTTGGTTGACATTTGTGTCTCGTTTGTATGAGAGCCCACCCCTTCCAGAGAAGTGAGGAGCCTCAAACCACCATAGAAACATTTCTTGCCTCCAAAAACTCTCACATGCCAAATTTTGTTCCATTTGCTTGATTAGTTCTCGAGTAATGCAGAAATTTGAGTTTTATTTGTGTAGGAGCCCCCGTTTCCAGAGGAGGGAGGGATTTTGAAGTATCATAAAGTTTTTTTCCGGACCTAAAAACATCTGCATACAAATTTACATAGCAGTAGGGATAGTTCTCATGTTTGGTTGAAATTTATGTTAAATTTATGTATTATCAAATTTATGTATGAGAGCCCCCTTTTCGAAAGGGAGGAGGGGTCTTAAACCACCATAAAAACATTTTTTGCCATCAAAAACTTACCTTTACCAAATTTGGTTCCATTTGCTTGATTAGTTCTTGAGTTATACTGAAAGTTGTATTTCATTTAGATGGAAGCCCCCCTTTCTAGAAGCGGTAGGGGTCTCAAACTGTCATAAGATCATTTTCCAGGTCGAAAAACCTTTGCGTACAAATTCGCATAGCAGTAGGGATAGTTATCCCCCCTTAAATAAGCATGAGCATGAGCTACTTCGTTATTGCCAGATCAGCTGAAATTACACAGAGAACCAACAGATGATGCTTAGGACTACCATACATCCTCAATGTGTAAAAACTGGTGATCCCAAACTAAGGCATTACCGGCGCCGGCCCCGCCTCGAATGCAGGTCAACTAGGGAATGGGTAGGAATATGTTGACACTGATACTCGCTTTATTGGAAGCCGAGAACACCTCTGCGCTTCCACGAGATATCACTGGGATCCGTTTTGGATAAAACTGTTGGGTCGGATTCGAGTGACGTGCGGCTGAATTCAACTGATGTCGGCAGCGAATGTATACTGATTTGCTCTACTGTTCAGAGATGCACATTAAAGCTATTCAAATTTTGGCACCGGTTTAAACTAATAGTAAGGATGCTGTTGAGGCCACTTACCAGTGTGGGTGGTTTATTTCATTAAAATACAAAAACATGTTAAAATAATGAGTTTGAGAACCGATTTAAACCAACAGTAGGGATGATGTTGGGGCCACTCACAAGTTAGAATGGTTTATTTAAGCAGAATACAAAAGTATGTTAAAACACCGAGTTTGAGGACCGATTCAAACCAACAGTAGGGATGCCGTTGGGGCCACTCACAAGTGTGGGTGGTTTATTTCAATGGAAAACAAGAATACGTTAAGAAGATTAAGTTTGAGGACCGATTTAAAAGTAGGGATGCCGTTAGGGCCACTCACACGTGTGAATGATTTATTTCAGCAGAATACAATTATATATGTTGATACGTCGAGTTTGAGGACCGATTTAAACCAACAGGAGGGATGCCGTTGGGGCAGGTTATAAAAATGAATCATTTATTTCAGTAAATTGTTTATCCCCTCTTAAATAACAAGACAAATTTAGTTACTCGCGAGTAAATCGATGCATAAATGCAAATCGGAGCAAACCTGTAACGCCCCTTTCTAGAACCTATTTTACGGGATATTGAGTATCTTGATATCAGCATCTATGCTTCTAGTTTTCCACTAGAAATAATGTGCATGCTTTTGATATCAATAAACAAACTCTACATCACGTAATATCAAATATACTATAAGTCACTTCTTTTTTCAGGCGACCCTTTTTTGCGCTTGGGGCGCCATAAGTGAAAAGCGCGGCAACTACTCCATGCACACGCTCAAACTAAACTATTCAGTTTTCGTTTGACCTAGCATAATATTTCAAAAGTACTCAACAGACAAATTGAAACGAATCACAAATTGTTAAACGAAGGTGTTTAACAATGCATTTGATTTTACCATGCCTGCGATTAAATGAATGGTGAAGTTAATATCAACATGAGATATGTCAAATTGTCTACAAATGTTGAAGGCTGAACCATAAACGTAGTAAATTTGACTGAAATTACATGTTAGTTTTGAAAATAGGCATTGTCAGGTAAAATGGCAGTTTTTATTGCAAGATTCTTTTCTGTGTAGGCTTGTTGCTTCATTGAAATGGGGAAAATTAATTCTCTTCTAGGAGTAATGCCTTGTTCAGACTACGTAGTTGTAACATAATACAAGGGTTTTTTAAAAACTATCACTATGAAAAACGTTATCAAGATAGTCTTGTATGTAACATGATACTCCGTAATCTAGATAAGGCATAATAAGCACATTTTGACGTATCAGCGTTATTCTCAAAAGTGTACTGAGAATAATCAAATGGTTGTACCGACAAATAAATCATGGTTATACATTTTTGGCCGGTGATATTTTTTCATAGTCTTATTATTGACTATGCTCATGGTTACGGGAACTATTCTGACATTATAGTGAATATTGAATCAACTATTTTGAATGGTCATTTTGACCATGATTGGTTGAAAATCATTATTTTGCCCTAGTCATCCTAATCTCCAATAATGGTAAAATTAACTATCAAACTTTTCTCTGTGTGAGCAAACAATACTCATAAAAAAGAGTATATTAGTTTTACCGTGGATACACGGTAGAATGAATTAACCAAATTGGTGGTTTAATATATTTTGCAACCTTTTTTATCACCAAATGGTTCTGTTGACATCGCTACACTGGTCGCCTAACATGTGTATGATGAAAAACGGAAGTGACTTATATGGTTAAAATATTTGGTAATAAGTTGTAGTTAGAACGGGGGGAAGATTTCTTGCATACCAAGAAATAGATGCAGAAATGTTTACATAATCACAGATACGGCAAAAATAACATAATTCGATCTCTTACTACTCGTCAAAGGAAGTCTAATTTTGCCAAACAAAAAATTACAGACTTCTTTAGACATTCCCAGACATTTCAAATTTTTATCGCAGACATTTGAAAAAATATCCGGCATCCCTGCTTCCACCCTTTTCAAATATTAGTCTAGAAATCTTCATCGAGAGCGAAGAATTTGACATTTAATCACCCGCAAGCGCGCTGAACAGAATCCGCGTCGTCAAGGCCTGCTTATCGAAGCAACCGCATTCGTTCACGCAATCACATCATTCAGTCAACGTTCAGCCTATTGGTGTTGCTGTTTGCGGTTGGTGGCAAAGAAATAACCCCGAGGTACACTCATTAGAGAGCACAACACGGGTACCCGACAGTCGTACCTAATAGACACAGGAGACTATATTTACCCAGTCAACACACAACGCCAACGCCGGGTAAAACCGGCAGCAACTTCGGCCGTTGTCAGCGTCGTTGAAGAAGTTGATTGAGACAGAAATTGGTAAGAAAATTATGCCACTAGGAGGTAGGACTGCTACTGTTGATGCCGCGCTGTTACTGCTACTGCTGCAGGACACTCATTTCAACTTCAACCGACGGCGGCGACGACGACAACGACGACGACGAGAGACACCGCCTCGATTCCCGTGCAGCTCGGGGTGAGTTGCATAATCATCAGGCACTGCGCTGCCCTGCTGCCAACCCACCCCCTGCTTCCGGCAAATATAGAAACAACCATTTTGATTCGTACATTTGCTCCACAGAGTCGAATAATTGAATTGTGAGTTCAACACCGGGGACACACTAACCACAGTAGTAAATCATGCTTTAATGATGGTGATAATCTATATTAAATTAATTTATACAGCTGATACGATGGCCGCCGTCCGACACGAGTGACATACGCGTGAAGTGGCGACTGGGATTAGCACACTCCGCGCTGGCAATAACGGTCGACCGTGTACAGTTAGGCTGAAATAGGGTGATTTGTTGACAAATCGCAGATACAGCGGCACAAAACCGGAACCAGCACTCTCATAAATGTTAATCAGCCGGGCGGTGCTGCGCGTGATTCTGGTTGAAATTTAACGTAAAACTGAACAATTTTCGCTAAATAATCTGAACTCAGCTAGCCGAGTTCCAGACTGATCAAAGGCGGCGGTTCGCTTGCTAATCAGCAAACAATGAGACATTGCCAGGCCCGGCTGCGGACGGGATACAAGTTCATTTTCCTTTTCTTCGGAGAGGAACGCCCCCGAGCGTGAAGATGAAAATGATAACTAATTAAGACCAATCACAGCACGTTCGGGCATGGGGGCCGGATTGGTTGGTGGTTCGTTCACAGGCCTCAGAGCTCGGTTGTTGTTGTTGTTTGGGAAGGCTTCATCGCCTCAACTGATACGGCTGTCACGACGATGATAACCGTACGGGCGTTGAACGTTTCGGATGATTAGTAGATGATAATTCTAATTGGACGTGTGTGCATTTGAGTGTTTTGAGATAGCTAACTTGCCGTTCGTTTCCATGTTCAACATTATTGGAAAAAGTGCGTGCTACATTGTAGGTGGCAAAATGGAAGCCGGTGAGAAATGCAAGACAAAGACACACGCAACCAGTCAATTGCCGTAAGTGGTGCGAACAATTCGCACTTTCCTCGAGTGGGGGTGGGGAACGTGTTTGTCTACTTGCGCGCTGCCGGTTGAGGGGCTGAAGGAAGCAGCGGAATTCGACTGGAGAGTGAGAAGCTAAGTGCGTGCCGGTCGCTCAACTGGGTGGGTGTGTGTGTATCATTATTTTCATTACTTATATGGATTGATGGAGGAATGTGTGCGAGTGAGGGATGATAAGACAGTTTGATTTGAAGCAGAGTAGTACTACAGCAGGGTGGCCACACAATCTTAATTCCAAAATGCCCGCATCTCTCTTGAATTTTTCCCGCAGTTTTGCCTAATTTTCCCGACTTTAAAAATAAGTTAATATAATTTGCATTAATTGATATTTTTGAAATATTCGAGGAAATAATTCAATCTGAAATTCTGACTCGTTTCATTTTGGCAAAATGACGGGTACCAGTCGCAAATCGAGCTTCTTGCGTATTGCATAGCCTGCTTTGGTGTGTCATTTTGCAAACAAGAACAAAAATCGCTCTATATAAGTCACTGATTTTTCAAGTTGCTAGAAGCATGAACATCGAAAAAAAATAGTAAAGCATTCAACGTCGTTGAGAGTTCGTAGACAATCCTCTGAGTTGCCAATAATCACACTTTTCATTTATTGAAAATCCTCGCAACGATAAGCATTTTCGTGCGACAGGATGAGCACCTTTTCGACAAATGTTGTCAAATTAGGCAGCTCCTTCTTGGAATGACCAATCAATTCTTTCAATTTGTAAGCTACTGCAGCGCTGAGATAGTCTTTATCTACTCAGCTCCTGATGCTTTTGAGCTATGTCCTCGAAGCGAGTTATAACATCAGGGTTAATAGAGAAGACGTAACGCGTTAGGGACACGCGGGATCAAGTCACTATCACTTCGAAGATTTCTGCGCATAAACCTAAAATACTATTAGTATTTCAGGCGTGGAATTTTCAAGAATCGTTTGCTCCACTGGGACATCCATTGATTAGCAATTTGAGAGTTGTTTGTTTTGTTTTGCTTGTGATATTTATTCTCAAAAACGTGAAGTAATAATTAAGCTAACCTATAACTCATATGGAGAAACGACTGCAACCCGTTTCACCTTAAAGAGTATGTTAATGAAGATTTTATGAGAAGCTACTCCAGGAAACCAAAGTAAACAGATCGACAGATCTCGCTTTCTTGATTTCCGATTTAGAGGTAAACTCAATTTTCATATTGAGGTCTGGCAGAAGATTGCTCCCCGCCAATTCTCTTCAATTGACAATTTTGCTTTGATACCCACACAGAAAAAAAAATTAAATTTAACAAGCGCTTAAAATTTCCCCTAGTTTAATTCCATACCAAAGGAAGCGAAAACAACGAAATTGTTTGCAATCTTTCATGCGCCATACAAGAATGTTGGCAATCTCTCATAAAACACGCTAGATTCAGGCGTTATTTGGGTGAAATTTACACTACATATCCCATTGTTTTCTACCAAATCTAGCATTCCCTTTATGTGCATTAGATAACGAAGAAAATTCAATGTTTCTTTTATCTGTGCAGCCTAAACAATTTTCAAATCGTCGAAAAGAAACGATGCCATAGATTTGGGAAACGACTCGACCATTGATGCAGACATGATGACAAACAGCAACGAACACTTTTGATCGGAATACCGACGAAAAGCTCCGTTTGAAATTCGGATGACTTTCCCTCGGCTTTCTTTCCATCAGCTTTCTTCCCTCCTGCTTCCTGACTTCGTCCACAAATCTTCTCGAATGAGGTAACATTTGAAGCGCTCTTCTAGAAATTTGTTCATTTTCCACCCAACGAACTTCGCAGAAGTTCAGTGGAAAAACGAATTTACATCATTCTTTGGTATGTAATTCTAGTGATCAAATATATCGTCATGCATCAATTGGTCAACATCTTACATTTTCGGAGAAATTTGCGAAAATTTTACAAAAATAAAATGACGATTTATCACGAATAAAAGCTCAATTTCTTGAAACTAAGACCACAATCGAATAGAAAAAAGCTTCTGCGAACCGATTGTGGTCTAAATTTTTATAAATTAAGATTTTCTTTTCACTAAAAAACGCCGATTTAAATGTTTGCTTACAAAAGCAAACTAACCCATTTCGCAAATTACTCCGGATAAAGTTTATTGAACAGGGGTGGAAAAATGCACAGCTAATTTTCTGAAAGGCATTCGTTTAACAAAACACCAAAAAGCAATGCTTCGTTTATAACAATATTGAATATCGGCTCCGCAAAGTGTTACTCACTTCTGAGCCTTGAAAATGCACGGGCGAATAAAAAAAATCACTATGACAGCGTAAAGCCAAACGGCCCCGGTAGAGGCAGGAAACTCAAAACGGATACAATAATGGACACCAAAATCGTGCGGGAGGTTAAGAAAAACCCAAAACTTACTGTCGGGGAGATGCGGGAAACCCTTCAGCCAACAATAACCGAGGCGAACAATCCATCGGAGATTCGCAGAGCATGGTTTGAAAAACAAGCTTGCCCGGATGTTCATATTCATTAGCAAAGCTAATAAAGCCAGAAGAGCTAAAGTTTGCTAGGGAGTATGTAGATAAGCCCATAGAGTACTGGAAGAAGGTTCTGTGGACTGTTGAGTCGAAGTTTAAATTATTCAATAAAAAAGGTATTTCCATGTATGGCACAGGCCAGGACAGGAGCTTCGGGAACAACATACTATTTTTTCTTTTTCTTTATTATCGAGATTTTCTGCTGTAGGCTGAAATACTACTAACACTCAACTGTACACGACACTGAAGAAGTTTGCACATTGTAGACGAAATACGCGTATCTGTCAAGGTAAGCAATAAGAGTAGTTGGAAGTAAATGTAAATTACTAATATTTCTTCCTCATTTTCTAGTTACAGGTATTCCACTAAATAGCTCACCCTTTCAAGGATTCAATATTTCGATGTTTCCATTTATTTTACCATCAAGTTTTTAAAGAAGTTGAATGAATTATTTGGTGGGCACTTGTATATGCAAAAATTGTATATGCAAAAACGCAAGAGCATGTGGGCATTGCCGATCCGGTTTTTCAGAAAACCAAATGTATCGAATCATAATGTTTCGGTCGATTGAATCTATGCAGTTAGTGATCGGCTCTTTCTAAAAACCCTGAAATAATTGTTCGTATAAGCGAAATGCTAGCAGTGAACATGTTAGTTCGGAAATATTAACTCAAAATTTGCCAATTTTGCAATTGTAGCTTCGGTCAAAAAGTGCTTCAATGGTAGGATATGTTTTCGTGTGGCTTAAAGTGATTCATTTTTTACACCGAAGCAGTATTTAATGCAGATGTTTATCGCGAGGAGTTTCTGCAGAAAAGTGTTTATATAAGAAGCACAGTGTCGCCCCTTTGTGTTTTCGACAGAATTAGTATCAGCACCAGTGCCAGTCAAAATCAATTCATCGGTTCTCAAAAGAGTTGAAAATGAAGACAACCTTAACGGATAGACCAACTATCTTCGAGAATTTGAATTTTGAATTGACAGTATTCTCTTGAACAAAGCAACCACTGAGTTTTGAAGTCATTATTTGATTCTGTTCATTCGTCGTTGGATGTTCATTGTCGCCTGTGCTGTTGTCAATATCAATAGTCAATTTGATCATGTTGGGGTTGATTTTAACTATCAAATAAAGAAACGATGGTTGTTCCTTTTCATGTAGAGCGTGGTGTTTATTTGCGTAAGGCTCAGATCGATAGGTTACAATTAATACAAGTTGCAATTATGATAATGCAGGGCACTACGACTCTACGATTGACCCTATGTAGAATAATCATTTTGGTTAGATTGAAAATGCCTTTTTGATGTTTGATGATCATTTGCCATTTTAACAAAGCTGGACTGCAAACTCAAACGCTACTCGATGTTTATCAAAATAATTTTCTGTCTGTCAGTCTGAACCTTATAGACTCGAAAACTACTGAGCCCATCGGCGTGAAATTGTGTATGAATGGGTTTTTGGGGCCGGGAAAGGTTCTCTTGATAGTTCATGACCGCTCCCATCTCTGGAAAACAGGATTTTCTGCAGAACTCGAGAACTAATCAAACAAACAAAACCAAATTTGGCATGTGGTAGTTTTTGGAGGCAATAAATGTGTCTGTGGTAGTTTGAGACCCCTCCACATTCTGAAAGGGGTGTGTTTCATACAAATGAAACAGAAGTTTTTGCATAACACAAGAACTAATCAAGCAAATGGAACCAAATTTGGCATGTGGAGGTTACTGAAAGAGTAAATTTTTTCTATGGTGGTTTGAAACCCCCTCCCTCTGAAGCCGGGTAGGTTCCAAAGGGTGGATCGGTCAGCACACTTTTCTCCTGTGCTATTTATTTTTTAGGTGGGTCAACAAGCGTTGCATTGTTCTGGGAGCTCCCGTAATGTGCCAAAGGTGCCGATGTGTTGACAGCCCAAATTGATATTTTCTGCTGAGCTTGGCAACCAGGCGATGCATATTGGCAAGGTTGCTGTTATTTTATTTCTACAAGCTAAACTGTCAAAAGTGTTCCTCAGTGTGCCACACATGTGGTATGGATTGAAAGTCGACGTGCCGCAGTGAGCAAATAGATTTGTCTAGTGTGTAAGACACAAGACAACGCTCCCATACAAATGAAACACAAATTTCTGGATAACTCAGTGAAATAATTAAGTAAATTGATCCAAATCTGGTAGGTGGAGGTTTTTTAAAACGAAAAATGTTTGAGACCTCTATTTTCTCTAAAAAAAAAGGGGGAATCCCATACAACTGAAACACAAATTTCTGCATAACTCAAGAACTAATCAAGCAAATGGAATCAATTTTGGCATGTGGCATGTGGCAATCATAGCAACCCTGTTGTGTGTAGAAAAACATTGACAGCTTTATTAGTTGATTTGCAGTAGCCATGACCATGTTTCGTAAGCCAAACCAATCAAGCAACTAGCAAGAAGTTAAATATCGTGTCTATCTGATATAGACGATCCGGCTTCAGAACATCCTCTACCTTCTGAAGAAAATCGGAGTGCGTCAAACGGAACAGTGCTGCGCGACCGTAAAATTGAGAGGTTCTTGAAATTGGCCAAACGCTGAAGAAGAACCTGGACGAGATGACATTGGAAGCGTCAATCAAGACCGGCTGTGTCTGAGCAACCGGCCATCACCCAGAAGGAGCGACTGAGCTGCTGGTGAAAAACATTTTTCCGATGAAGCGCGACGTAGTTGTCATAATAGATGACGAGACCCACTAGACGCTGGGCGGGTACGACTGACTGGGTACGTCCCCCACTAAGAAGGTAAGCATTGATGTCAAATATATCTCCTACACAAAATTCCCAAAGTCAGCTGGATATGAATGTCCAATCCGTTGTTCTATCCTGCGGAGCTTGTGGTAAACAATGCAAAGTGATTGTCGGAAGTTACCGCCTCCATCAAAAACTTACGCGAAGGACTCTGTAGTTTTTTTTTGTCTATCATGGCCTCGGCCCATTATGCCGCCATCTGGTAATATCTCATGTCGAAAATACAACTTAGTATTTCTTGAAATCTTTGGAACACGAAGCAAAGACTTTTCATGTGAGAGTTTTCATTCTAAATATTCTATTCATACTATTTCAATTATTGTGCATTATTGAAGTTGCAACAGGGCAATGGAGTAGACAGCCAACCAAAATCTAGAGGCTGTGTCAGTCTTTTATGTTAGCTACATTTTACTGCAACAGTTGGGATGAATTTGACTGAGCTTAACTGAATTGCATATTTTCTGTTTCGTTTTATTTAATCATATTGCTGGCAAGAGATTCTCTTTTAACTAAGTAAAACTACTTACAGGCCAGCCCAATCCTTTTTGAGTTAAGAGCAAAAGTATGTTGAAGCTAAATTTAAAAAAAGAATGATATTCCCATTAAGTGGAATCATATGCCGGATAAGACCTAGGATGGTTGCTTCATACATACACATACATACACAAATTTGAGTTTAATTGCTGGCGAACTCGAACTGCACTGACCTTTTGAAGTTTCTCGGAGAATTACTACGAGAAAATCACACTTTTTGAACTCATTCTTCTAGTACTTCTAGTACATATGAGAATCCTTGCAAGCTGTGCTTCTAATACATCTTTCCATCAAACCATCAAAATCCACTTTTCAATTTAATAAAAAGATAATTAAGTGATAACTGATTCCTACGGCAACAAATTCCAAACCAAAATTATCCATAGCTTCCAAAACAACACTGGTTGTCTACTGTAGGTCGAAGTAGCCTTGGTTTTTGACTCCATTCATCGCACCGGACAATATTGCCTGCTAAGTAGTTGACGGAGCATTGCACAAGAGCATCATCTCGCCAACTACTAAACATCGAATTATGCCAATGTGCAGTCGAACAGTGTTCTCCGGCATAGTCTAAGCTAAATACCACGTAGGCTCTGGTAGCAAACAATTTCGTGTGATATTCCATAAAGTGGAAATCTATCATAACAAAAGCAAATCTACTCTGTAGGTCCTCAAGTTCCACCATTGGAAATGATTTGGACATTCAAGTGGGCATATAAAACATAACAGAACTTATGATATCCTAATTCTCTGAGGTAAAATAAGTAGGGCTTGCCAAGTTGAACAACTTTATTGAAGACAACCAAGAAACTGTGGAATGAAATGAGTTTGTACATATTCTTCATAATTGGAATGGACTCACCAAGTTCTATTATTCGATGAAATTTAGAATCTTGAACCACAAATTGTGGACATTCGTTTGAGCTGTAATTGGACAAGTTTCAAAATTGCTTCCTTTTTTTTCAGAAAAAAAAGCTTTTCTGTGTTGGTGTTACAACTGGAACATATGTTTGAGTTCTCAGTGAATCATAATAATAAAACAAAAAGTACCGTCAGCAAACAAATTTCGCTTAAATTTGAGCATAAATAGAGATGCTTTATTTCAAACTTCTTAAGTGTTTCATCCGTAGACGCATCCGATCTATAATATTTTCGATCATTTTCTACATTTTCCATCTTCAGTAAAAAAAATTGAAAAACTGTTGGATTATAGATTAGTAAATTACGTACACCAAAATGACAAATTTAAAATAGGATGCAGTACATCTTCAGCGATAGTTGAACTTGTTGAATTTCTACTAAACTTTATAATAACAGTTGTTGGTGGCTTTCCTTGATCTTAAAAAAGCACCGAATCATAGCAGATATAAACATAGCAAATAATATGACCATTGATTTAAGTAGCGAGCTACGAAATTTGGCTTCGGTCTTACAATACATGAAAAGGGAAGTACTCGGTGAACTTCGACTAGATGATTTTGTTGTAAACTTGCAATACCTTATTTAAAGTTAAAGTTTAAGCATCAATTTTACATATATAAATGAACGCAATTTGAAAAAAAAAATGACATTTTATGTATTATCTAATGGAATCTAATATGGAATGCAAGATTTTGCAAGCGTTAATGGGATGTTTCATGTAAATTTAAGCCAAACATTGCCTAAAAGACGTCGGTTGCTTTGGCTTGCAGTTAAGTTTAGCGGGTTTTGCCTTGGTTTTATAAAATTTGAAGGGTGAAGTACACAGAAAAATTCGGCTACCTGATTTGTATTTTTATAATGAACATTTCAAATTTTGAACAATTCTTTAATTTATGTGTTCAAAGTTCACACATCTTCGAAAAAATTAAATTTTAATGAACGAAATTTATTTCTGTGTAGGTTTGATATAAACACAGATATTGTTAGCTCCACTGCAGTACTCATTGAAACTTGACTTTCAATCTTGATATTTCAAAATTTTGGACAGTTGTTAGGTGAAGTGTTGAAGAAAATTTAATGAAAACGGTACTGGGATGAGGACAGATCAAATTTATCAAATTATTTTAGAGCTGTACCATTTGTTACCAAAAGTGGTACTGGAGCAAGTATAAGAAAAGAATAATACATGCGATTATATCTGAAATTCAAATTATGTATGAAAGCTTTCCGTTTCTAGCAATCAGTGCTCAACAATATTGTTAACGTTTCGGTTTAGGCAAGTTCTGATTTGAGAATTCGACTTATTGTCCTTTTACTGGAATAGTACCATTGTTTCTATTTCATTGTTTTGATAATGCAAGCAACGTCTGTGAACATTTGGATGTACCGAAACATCTAAAGTACGTAAACATTACAAATCACTGCATTCAAAACGTCTCATGAAAGCGTGTATTCATAAACATGAACTATATTCATGGATCCGGTATGATCAGGTTTCGAAAAACCATGCTCAAATCTCATTCATTCAAACTCCTTGCGCATCCTTGCTAGAGATCTTCATGCATATTCACGCACTCATGCCTAAAACGTCAAAAATCCACTTCGTCTCAAAAACTCATCATAATCACTCAAACGACAGGTTTATTGTATTTTTAGTGCATGTCGTGTTGAGTTCTCTTTCACCTACAGTTTAAACAATAATAATAGCAATGATTCACGCCCAAAGACGAAGCAATGATTTTTGAACGAGAAAACTCAACGGTTGGGTTCGATGAATTCGACATGGAAAAACTCATGAGAGCAAAAGTCACGCACGAGTTTTGAGGATTTGAGTTTTTCCAAACAATGGGTTGGATTTAATATATTTTATCCTTTAATCATTTCTTTATGTTTCTCTCATTAAGTCGTACATAGTGCCTTAAAAACATGAGGCTTCAACTGGAATCTGTGGCAGACATTCGTACTTATTACTGAAAAATTAGATTAGGATTATTTGTCGGTTTATTATGCTTCTTCACAGGCTTGACGGTGGAAGTATTTTTAGTGCAATTTTAGTAACCATTTACCCGTATTTTGATATTAACTATTAACACAGTGTGCTGCTGATTGTATTGTGTTTAAAGGTTCTAAAATCAAATGATACATGTTATTGCCCCCTAGAACCAGCAGAAAGGAAATTTTGACACGCAAGGTAGGGTATGTGTCCCTTGACTCAGCCTAATATGCAACAATCGATTACATTTTTCATTGTAACTCATAAAGTATTCGAGTTGGAAACAAAATTTAACTAGCTATACACTTCCTAAGATATGTTTAATGAGCCATCTGGTAGTATGTATCACGAAAAGCTACACAACTCGTTTTATAAAGTCAGAAACTTTCGAGGGATATGGATGTAATATCGGTCTATGGGTACCAAATTGGGTCTAATCATGGATGCAAGTTCGTCCCATTCGATTGATTTTTTATAAAATGCAATCTTCTTACGGGTTTCTTCCTGATTTTTTTAATCAAGGCGTTCCCGCTCTACCCAACAAACAATTTCACTAATCAAACAGTACTTAAACTGCTAAGAAACACTTAAGTGATTTTTAAATATGATTTAGCGGTAATTCTAAAATCAAAACATTATAATTCACTCTACACAGATTTTGTTCCTTTAATTTGTGTTAAGATGAGCCATATGAACAACAATTTACCAGAGCTGAGACATTTGTATTGAAAATGTTTCGGCTACCCAATATTGCCGTTTTGTAACTTCATACACTTCATATACTTATTTCCTTTACACATTCTATATTTGGTGTAATGATATGGTGTAATGATATACATGCACCTTACTATATTTCATTGTTTTACAACATTTAAAAACTGGGATGGAAGGATGCATCAGGGTGCACCATTGAAGTTGCAACTGGACAATATAGTGGACAGTCAATCGGAGTCTAGGAGGGAATGTATCATTTATGATTTATGAATTTATGAATTTGACGCGCCTTTCAGAAACAAACCATCTAGTGCAAAGCTTAACTGAATTGTATATTTTGTTATTAGTTTTATCGGATCATAATTCTTGAAGGAGATTTCAAATTCCCGTGATTTCGCGTAAGTGTCACTGCTTACGAGCTTACCCAACCCTTTTTGGCCCTCCATACAGCATTATGTGGAATTTGAAACGGTTACAAAGCATGATTTTTATGTTAAGTGGAACCGCATGCAGGGCAAGGCCCACGCTACGATGGTGGCTTCCTACATACATACATACAATGGGTTAAATTTAATCTATTTTGGTTGACTATATTTTCCAGTGCAATGAAATCTAATATTTCTTTCCATATGGCTCAAAACACAAACTAAAATTTTCCGTTGGCACGGAACGTGAAAACTTACAAGGGCCGTTGAAATGTCAAATTTTCAATTACTTGGGAGCAAGTGGGAATAACTCATGTGAGAAGAATTTAAAATTATTCATAAAAGACCATTCGGTCCTAGAGTAACCTTTATCTAATTATTCCACAAAAGTCTGTACAGGATACAATCTGAATCATGACCACCAAATGCTTATCGACATTCATTCTGACTCCGGACCGAAATTCATTGAAAATAAATGTGAAGGATTCTCTAAAAGCCCTGAGTTGAGTTCGATGACAACTCTTAGGTTGATTTAGTTTGCTCAGTTCAGTATACATTTAAGACAACGGTCCAGATGAAAAAAATCGACCAAAACTGTTGCTGTTTATACTGATTATATCATTCTTCAACTACGATGTTCCATATGAGTAGAAGTTTACTCATTGCAGCATACTAAAAAGAGCAGCCAGTTGGTGTTAAATTGTCAGTAGCACAACTATAAGAACCATACATAATGAATACCGCAAGTTGCGGAACATTGCTTTTATTAATAGGAGAGCACTTATTTCTGAAACAAGCAGTGAATATTCCCAATAGATATTTTTACTTGGGGTTTCCTCATGTATAATAAGATAAGATATGAAGATATTGAATAAGGAGTAACTTTTACATATATTTTATCTGAATTTGATAATTCAAATGATAAACAAGTTTGATCATCCACTTAACTGTCACTATGATGACGAAATGAACAAAAATATGTAATATCAACATTGTGAACAAAAGCTCTGGCAATAAATACTGACAATTTACAAAACTTCTTCAACATCTCTCATTATTCCGCTCATATAACATGTTATGTTAAAGACCAACTGGTTGCAACAATAACGAAAAACAGAGATATCATTACTAAAACAATTTTTTTTAAGATTAGACGAATTATTAATCAAAAAATTCAGATTTCGACAACAAGAGAAAACCTGCTTCATGAAATTAAGGTGAAATCGAGGGAGTCTTTTCTCCTTATGAACTATAGGTCAGGTTAATTATCACTTCACGCTTTTGACAGTAAAAATCACAAACAAAAGAAAACAAACAACGCTCAAATTGCTCCTGAGGAGCAAACGATTGTTGAAAATTTCACGCCTGAAGTCCTAATCGCAGTTGAGGTTTGTGCTCAGAAAGCTGCGAAGTGATAGGGATTTGATCCCGTATGTCATTAAAGAGCCATTTCAAATTCAAAAATCAATTAAAAATAATATGTTCATGCTAACGAATGTTTCAAAAGAATACCACAAGTTGTTTTAAGCTACAGCCATTGCAAAATGGATCATCAACAGAGAATGGCATGATCCGGTTCACTTGTGTCGTAATGTTGAACACATTCACAACAAGCAATATCAGAAGAATCTCCTTCAAATGACTAAATCTCACGGCTGAGTTGAGAGATTAACATTATCTCTGGCTAACTCCCAAAGACTAAACCAAAAAGCTCGCCGCTTATTCACAAAATTCCAATTATCCTCACCTTAATATGCTGTTCTTACTACACCTTACAATCTAATCATACCTTACCAACTACGCTTTCGTAATAAGGGAATCGAAAACAAACTTGCCACTTACGGAAACTGCTCCAGAGGGCTCCGGCTTGCGGAGCCACTCCGCGATGCCATGATTGCCGCGATCGAAAAGTCCGTAGCACCCTTGGCCGCCGTCAGGGCGGCCGCAGCTACCGCCTGGAGGGCCGCGGCCGACGCGGCTACGTTCCTGCTGCTGGCGGTCATGCTGGCACCACTACCGTTACTGTTATTATTGTTATTGTTCTGTGTGTCGAGCAACATCCTTTCGTGATGGGCCAGCTGCTTCCTTCGTTGATGAGCTTCCGCTGCTGCTATCGCCGACGCAGCCGACGCTAGTGCCGTATTCGTCGCAAAGCTACTACTATTGCTACTCGTACTGGTGCGGCAACTGTTGCTACTACTACCGCTACTACCACTTAACTCACTAGAGGATTCACGTTTCCGTTTTATTCTCTCAATTTTGAAAATTTTGCAGTATTTCACCACGCACAGAAAAATGAACCTTTACCGAGATAATCGCGCAACCGTTCGAATCTAACCGATCTGTTCCAATTTCACCGAAAATCCTGCACCATATCAACAATGCACAACCACTTTCTGTCCGAAGCAAATTCACCCAAGTACCGACGGTCGAATCGCAAAAATACACCGGATCACGCAGTTTTTGTTCGAAACCTTCTTTACTCGCTCACTGCTGTCAACACGCAAAATGCACGACGGGGCCCTTGCAAGAAGAAAATACCGTCCAACCGATACGAGGCGAATACTCAAACCCCGGCCTGATGTTGTTGTTTGCTGTGAGAACAAACTTGAACTCTCTTTCCTTCTAACCGAAACACAGACCAAAAGCGACACCGATGTGTACGAGCCTTCAGGCGAACAGTACGAAACTAAACTTCAACTATCGCTCGAACTGCCTGCCAACCAGTTTGGGCGACCACACATTGGCCTCTCGCTGCCTTTTTGCCTGCCCTCTTTCCACACCAAAATGCACGACCAATACGGTGGAAGTCGCAACCGTACGCACGCAACGAGAAAACGATCAAAGAGAACTGCAAACTGAGCCGGTTCTGGAACACCAACCAACCCTACGAATGCAGCGATAATGAAGCAATCCATAGCAAAACAAGAACCAGTTTAGGTTGCTAAGCTCCGCCTCTGCGAACAACAACCAGTTGCTTTGCATTTGCCTCTCTCACTCGTAATCGAGCACGCTGCATCTCACCATGGCCAATGTGATGGTATGCGTGCGAAGAAGAGAAATCCCAAAGAACAGATCATATCGCTCGAGGTTGCTCGTGAGTGGTGGAGTGCAGCAAGGTGCTGCCATTTTGTTTTCATGTTTGTTTTCACCCGCTCATTCGCCACCCACTGCTAGGCGCTCATCGGTTGCCTAGGGCACTCACTGGAAGTGAGTGCCTCCAGGTTCTCTTTTAAACCCATCCCACCGAACGATCGCTTTGGAATCTCGTGTGTATGGGTGAGTTCTTGTGGCAAACGTATTTTCAACAGCGCAAGAAGAGAGTGTCAATGACGACGAAGACGACGGTGGCGGGGTTCGACGATGATGATGGTGACAGCCAAAGAATACAAAAGCGAAACCACAGAAAATTATGTACACCGCGTGTGCAGCGAAGAGCAGCGAAGGGTTTCCTCTCTTGCTCTTACCAATGGGAAAGCGATAGTCGAATCGTTGGCTGTCTCCGTCTTGCGCGCGCGCTCTCCCTCAATCCGTTGGAAAATCATAAATGCGCCGAGGACCGTCAGCATTAAGAATATACAGAGGATTTTCATCCTGACAGGGGGGGAGACAGAGCATTCACGTCGTCACTTTACGGAGGCCTGATGACGATGATGACGGAGTTCTTTCGAGAATGGGAAGTGATTCATTCCGGAGGCTATTTACAGCTTGCGTGTCAAAAAATATAAGAGGAAATTGTGGACCGGGCGGGAGGAGTGCTGGGTGGTGGCTGCTAGGATATTATGTGTGCGGCTCCCGAAGGACGACGACAAATAAGGATGGTTTTAGAAGATTGCAGTTGCTGAGATGATGAGATGATGTGTGGAGAGCGTTTTATGGAAATGTGTTGGATTGGATTCGTAGTTGGATCGGAGGAAGGTTTTTGGGAAATATTTACTGTCAGCTTAGGATATGCTTTCGGATGGCTAGTTCCTAGTAACGTTGAATGTTCCGGACATAAGAAGTATATTTTGATTCATTGATTCAGGATTATGAAATAGTTTTCTTGTTTTTAATGAAGTGCATTTATTTGGTAGGCATAAAAGCGGTAGCATTACGGAGTCGATATTTCATTATTTATTTCATTATTATATTTCATTATTTATCTTGCGGTTGTCAATAGAAAATCTAAAAATTAGCGACCGCCACGAAATATTGTTACACACTAAAGTGCTAGATAGATTTTCGAAATAGTTATATCAATCGGTTGGAAATTTTGACGCGTTGCAGTTTAACAATCAAATACTATCCGATCACAATTTTAAACTATTGAAAATAACGAAAATAAGAGGTGATGTCTAAAAATTGTGTTTCGCAGGCTAAATGTAAACCGAGGCTAACTAACTCAAATGCGGATCATTTTAAATCCACCCTTATCAGGACGAGCAATTGAATTTTCTGAGAGTTTGTTTGATTTAAATTTGTTTTACATTACTTCCCAAGTTCTTACCAATTGGCAGCCAATGGTGGATGAAATAGTTTAAGTTTTCTCTTCATGGCATACCTTGACACATTGTGTACAATTTACAAGTGCCTACTGTTCGGATGGGCCACTAGATTTTCGTAGCATATTTATTAAGGTTTCAGCAGCTCAAAACTGTAAGAATTAGTTTATTTAACTATTGATCATGAAAACAATAGTTTCTTAACTTACCTGAATAGCTTCCTTCGCCAAACCAAATTATCCTCTTTCTTCTAGCTTGTGTACCTTTTCATCGCTAATACCAACTCTTTTTGCTTTCCGCTTTTATTTGATTAAACAATATATAGACTAATAAGTATTAATTCTTTCTTTCTCATATAGCTACTAACCACTACTGATGCAGTGGAACCTATTGAAAACGAACTTATTAACACCTTATTTTAACGGTTTACTTTGAATATGATGAGATATTTCAACATGTTTTGGCTGCGTCAGTTTGTTTGGCACATTTCTACGAATGACATAGCATCAAAAAAGTGCTCAGTTTTGTGTTACCTATCAAAATGCGTGGTCTTACTACGGAACAACGAAAAGTACAAATGGTACACTTTGAGCGAACTCTCCTTGAGAAAATTGGCCAAGTAAAGGGCGATACGGTCAACATTTGGTCAATATCAACTTGACGTATTTCTTTCAATTTTGCATTTAGAAAACCTGAACACCCCCCATTTTGAAGGTGTGTGTGTGTGTAGAATGTTGCTCCTATTTTGATTTTGGAATTCACTCTTCAGTTGTCAAAATGCCGTCCAAGCAAGAAGAGCAGCGTATCAAAATTTTGCTCGCGCATCGCGAAAATCCGAGCTACTCGCACGCAAAGTTGGCAAAATCGCTAAAAGTTGCCAAATCAACCGTTACAAATGTAATTAAAGTGTTTGGGGAACGTTTGTCGACAGCCAGGAAGTCTGGATCGGGGAAATCGAAAACCGGAAGCCGCTGAGACGACAAAGAGAGTTGCCGGTAGTTTCAAGCGAAACCCTAACCTATCTCTCCGAGATGCCGCAAATAAGCTGGGTGTATCGTCTACAACCGTGCATCGAGCCAAAAACGAGCCGGACTATCGACTTACAAGAAGGTAGTGACTCCAAATCGCGATGATAAACAAAATACGACGGCCAAGCGCGATCCCGGAGGCTGTACACGACGATGCTGACGAAGTTTGACTGCGTGGTAATGGACGACGAAACCTACGATCAAAGCCGACTACAAGCAGCTTCCGGGACAGGAGTTTTATACGGCAAAGGAAGGGGAAAGGTAGCAGATATTTTCAAGCACACGAAACTGTCAAAGTTCGCAAAGAAATATCTGGTTTGGCAAGCCATCTGTACCTGTGGCTTGAAAAGCAGCATTTTCATAGCTTCCGGGACTGTCAACCAAGAAATTTACGTGAAAGAGTGTTTGAATAAACGTCTGCTGCCTTTCCTGAAGAAACACGGTTGTTCCGTACTGTTTTGGCCGGATTTGGCATCTTGCCATTACGGTAAAAAGGCCATGGAGTGGTACGCCGCCAACAACGTGCAGGTGGTTCCCAAGGACAAGAACCCTCCCAACACGCCAGAGCTCCGCCCAATTGAGAAATACTGGGCTATTGTCAAGCGGAACCTAAAGAAGACCAAAAAACTGCTAAGGACGAGCAGCAGTTCAAGGCAAACTGGCTTTCTGCGGCGAAGAAGGTGGACAAGGTGGCTGTACAAAATCTGATGGCGGGGTCAAGCGTAAGGCCCGGCAATTCGGATTTGGAAAAGCGGAAGCCTAACTGAATATTTTTCCTGAATTTTATACTAATTGAACTTGAAAAAGAAATTTAATTTGATTTTTTAAATAAACGATTTCACCGATTTACACGCGTTTTCCTTGACCAAATTTTGACCGTATCACCCTTTACTTTTGGAGACACCATGTATGTGGATTGGATAGTAAATAAATGAATTCCCAAAAATGGCATAGCCAAGAATGAGTAAAACTTTGTTTAGAATGCAATGTTCACATGTGCAAAACGCCACAATCTGTCAGGTGGTTATTGAGATGGTTTCCAAGCAATGTGTGTTTAGAAAAAAAAATATGAACGCGGTCGGGTAAAATCCAGTCCCACAGGTGGATCACGAAATAGTTGGGATTCAACAATTCGACCGTGTCTCGTGTGGTAAAATCGTTCAAACAGACCCAAACTACCCAGCGGCGAACTGGCAGCGGAATTAGGTAGCGGTAGAACTTTCTCTGCACTTCTTTCGTGTGGCAATACGGCTCCAGGGCCTAATAAGATGAAGTTCAACTTGCTTAAGAACCTTCCGACGTCGCATGTTGAACTTTTTTCTGGAGTTTCTGGAGCTCAACATTGTACCGGATGATTGGAGGCGGGTGAGAGCTATTGCCATTCAAAACTGAGAGTTATTGCCATTCAAAAACTTGGTAAACCCGCGTCCGACCACAACTCCTATCGACCCATATCTTGTATTCGAAAGTTGTTGGATAAAATGATCTTTTTCCGTCTGAACTAACAATCGAACAACCTGCTTTCAGATACTCAATATGGTTTCCGTAGGGGGAGGAACGAACGACTGTCTTGCGTTGCGTTCCACAGATATTCAGTAAGCTTTTTCTGAAAAACACATGACTGTTGTGTTCTTGGATATCAAGGAGGCTTATGACTCAATATTTGATGAAGTTCTTTAAGATAAACTCCAAGCTTATGGACTAACATCAACATCACTAACTTTTTGCTCAATTTGCTGTCAGAGAAACATATGAACTTCTCTCATGAAACCTCCTCAGCTTCCCAATTTATCTACATATGTCGAAGAAATTGACGGTTGTCTAAGTGGCAACTTGCAGATGACGGCGTAGTGTCTGTCACGGGACCCAATGGGGTCGTTCTGGAAGGACCCTTACAGGATACCTCAGACAATTTGTCAACTTGGGCTCTAGAGCTTATTTGTTTCAATTTTTCATCTGACTAGCAGTCTTAATGAAGTTTTGATGGGGAAAAGCCTGCATGATTCGGCCGCATGCAGATACCGTATCATGGAGGCGAAAAAACCCCATATCTTTTCTAAATTATTTACTACAACTAAAAACCTAAACAGAATACATAGTTTGAACATAGATTAAAATTAAACATTTATAATTTCTTCTTTTTTTCTCAATGCCTTTTCGAAAGCTTACGCTTGAATGTAGCAGCAGAAGCGTTGAAATCAAAGAGCATGTACGATTGGTTGAAGCTAGCTGACATGAATCGTATTGGATCATGCTGACCATACATAGCATGACGGGACTCCAGATGCAGAAAATCTCGTTGTCGAAGGATTCTCTCAGGTGCGTAGATGTTTAGCTGTGCCAGGATTTCCGACGAATCTGTATCTCCCAAAAGGACTTTTAGCTACAAATACTGCTTGCGTGGAATTTCTACGTTTCTCCAAAGTCTCTATGCCCAGTAGCCTACATCGATCTTCGTATGGTGGTAGATTGAGGCGGTATTCCCATGGCAGAGAACGGAGGGCGTATCTTATAAATTTACGTTGAATTTTTTCGATCCTATCAATCCAACATGACTGGTACGGGCACCAAACCACGGCATTGGATTCTAAGATAGACCGCACCAGAGCGCAGTAAAGAGACCGAAGGCAGAGAGGTCGCGGAATTCGTTTGCTATTTTAAAAATAAATCCAAGCTGTCGGTTAGCTCTGCAGATTATGTCGTTGTAATGCAATCGGTAGGTCAGTGCTGGGTCAAGGATAACTCCTAAATCACGTACTTTCTGGACACGCTCAAGAGGTTGATCAGTAATATTATAGTCATGTATTATCGGTCTTAATTTTCTGTGGAATGAAATGATGTGGCATTTATGGATACTCAAAGTAAGCATATTTCTGGTACACCACTCAGAAAAACGATCAATTAGCACTTGTAATTCGAGGCAGTCTTCGATACAATTCACCTCCATGTAGATTTTGACATCATCAGCATAAAATAAACGGCATCCTGGGGGCAGTGTCTCCGATAGCTCATTGATGAATATGGAAAACAGCAGAGGCCCTAAGTTGCTTCCTTGTGGTACGCCTGATAGGCTGGTGAATGGTTCGGAAGATTCACGTCCAATATTTACCATAAGCTTCCGGTCCGTAAGATACGATCTGAACCAGCAGGTTAAGTTCCTAGAAACACCGAGTCTTTCAAGACGTTCAAGACAGATCCCATGATCAACACGATCAAATGCAGCTTTCAGGTCGGTATATACAGCGTCAACTTGTGCGCCGAGATCTAACGTCCGCAAGCAGAAAGAAGTAAACTGCACAAGGTTCGTTGAAGTACATCTTTTGGGGTAAAATCCGTGTTGATCCGAAGATATGTAATGTTTAAAAGAATCAAACAACATTTCGTTAATAATGATCTCAAAAATCTTCGAACAGGCACACAATGAAGTTATTCCTCGATAATTCTCGACGTTTCGCTTATCGCCTTTTGTATGCACCGGGAACATAATGGAAATTTTCCGAAGCAGAAGGAAACTTGCACTCTCGCAATGACATGTTGAAAAGAAGCGTCAAAGGGTGTAAAAGAACGTCACAACATCTTTTAAATATACACGAAGGAATACCATCATGACTTGGCGATGTAGAATATTTTAGTTTGTCGATGGCAGATTTGGTGTGTTGGAGAGTAGCTTGTATAGGTATCGAATTCTCTACTGAGAACACTGAATTAGTAGTTTTTTTTCTGGGAATAACCCAGCACAACCGCTGTGTCACAGAGATTAAGATTTATTTGTATCAACTACACTATGGTTTAATAGCCGTCGCCTTTTTGTATGCCTCCTGTCAGAAGATAATTGGCTTCCACGTTGGCAGAGATCAGACACCTCTAGCGCCTTAGCTTCCATGCGGATTGTCTTTCTCATGCGGATTGTCATCAAAACTTCCTACAGCGCCTTCAGGGCTAACCTTTTTCTCCTTTCAAAGCAATCTCATCCAACTACCTATAAAGCTGGTTAGTCATGTTTTTGAGGTGCGTTACGAGGTGTCAGATCTACCAACGAACCCTAGTCCGTATTAATTCAAACCAGGGAACATATTTGTTTATTGATATCAAAGGGACATATTTTAGTCCTGTTTGAATTTTAGGTCTTGTGAAAAAGTTACAATACTCGAATTGCGCCACCGATAATCAGCTTGGATTAAGGAAAACATGGTTCGTATTCCTTTCTGTGAATTCTTTTTTTCGTTTTTGATGTTATATAGTTTGAAGTGGTTAGAACTAGGGTTCTGATGCATGGTCAGTATCGGAGTTATTGTTTGTTTTGTTTGCAATTAATCCGGTTTTGACTGATAAAGGAGCGTACCTCTGAAGAGCGCACTCACGGGTACTCGTGGCTGTTTGAATATTATATTAACACAATGGCAATAAACTAGCTAACAAGATATTCACAGCTGTTTAAAAACGTTTTTAACCTACAAAACATACCCACACAACACACGACACAATAACAATTGCCATCCTATCGATCAAATACGAATTTATAGTTTTTAAGATACCTAAACACAAAACAAGTTCACTTAACAGACACATCTCTTAGAACAGGTAGAACGAACATAAACACCACACGAATATCTACTATAAATACTAGACCGACTGCGATGTTCTCTTTCAGTCGAGCACTCGACACTGAGGAAATCTGTAGTCGCAGACGAAATAGGCCTATCTGTCAAAAGATAGGTTTCTGTAATGGAATTTAACGGAACTTGCTTGCGTTTACTAGTTTATAGTTAAAAAAGTGTTTCAGTTTTTTTTAGAGAAGTGAGAAGAGTTTTGCAGGGCGGGGCTGAGTATCCAATCGGTAGTAGAAGTTGGTTTCATTTGCGGGAATTTATGATCCACCGGATATGGACTCAGTGTTTCGCTAGGTTGAAACTTGATATCACGCTGGTCAATCGGAGGTTCAGAGAAAGTTACCTTTGCTGCCGGAAGTAACGTCGTATCGGGTGGTAGAAAGCTAGTTACTGTTTTATGACTTTTATGGTTGTTGGTGTTATTGTTGTTGTTGTTGTTGTTGTTGTTGTGTTGGTTGTTATTGTTGTTGTTGTTGTTGTTGTTGTTGTTTTTATTGTTGTTGTTGTTGTTGTTGTTGTTGTTGTTGTTGTTGTTGTTGTTGTTGTTGTTGTTGTTGTTGTTGTTGTTGTTGTTGTTGTTGTTGTTGTTAGAACTGCACGTCGGAAGGATGTTATGATTGTTGTCGTAATTGATTTTATTATTGTTTGTGTTATTATATTGTTGAGGATGTTGTTATTGTTCTTCCTGATACGCTTCTTGGGATTTTTGAGCAGCTTTTCCCAGTTGTCGACGATGTAGTTGACGCGAATTCTCTCCAATCTGCTCTCCACACTTTTTTAACATTCAGTAGACGCCATCCAGAACTTTCATCTAAGGGCTCAATGTGGTGAGATCTAGCAAGTGTTAGATCTTCAGCCAAATCATCGGCAAAAGTGATTTTATCACTTAATGTATTCGTTGCTGGAGGCTGCATAGCTGGCAAATGTTTGATTTCTTCTTTGATTTCCGAGGCAGGAAAACTCTGCCTCCTGTCTTCTCTGGTCTTTCAGTTTTGAGAAGACATGTCCAACATCGAGCGCAATTTTGCCGGCGAGCACTTCACAAGCCTGTTGTACAGTTGCATCAAATGTGTCTGGATTGCATTTTCCGAGTACAACCGATGACACATCGTTATATAATTGTGTCACCGGTGCCATCGTTTGTCTTGAACTCCATTGATAAAAGCGCAAATGTTATATAGTGACTCAACATACTTTCCTCTATCCATTGCATTAATAGGAAATGTAGCAAAGTTTAATAAATTGGAAGTCGTTGAACGTCCTTTAACAAACCCATTTTGTTTGCTGGAGATCATTTTTTGAGAGAATATGCATGATAATATGGCAATCTCTCGATAAATTTTAACATCTTCTTTTTTGCCATTTTTGAATATCGGAATCAAAAACAATTCTTTCAAAATTGATGGAAAAATACTGGATTCTAGAGAAAGATTAAAAAGCCAAAACAAGGGTTTCTGTAGCACCTTGGATACTAGCGTTAAGAATACTGGTGACAAATCATCTGGTCCTGCACCATTTGATACATTCAAAGTATTTAATGAAAGTATGATTTAGTTGAGCGATATATTATCAACTGAAATATCACTCAGTGGCTCAGAAAATTATGTATAATATTGATAATTCCAACCATTTTCGTCATGAGATGTGTAAATATCTTAAAGCAAAATCTGCAAACAAATAACTGATCACATTATACATTAATTGTTATGTTATGTATTCTCCGTGTTTGAGTAACGATTATGATGTAGAAGGAGATGTTCGCTCATCACCATGAGGCATCAACATTAATGCTTTTTGGCTAGAATGAAAGATATGAAGAAAAATTTTGATAGTCTCCGTCAGTGTGCAGCGGGCGTTGGAAATAGAACAGATGTTTACGAAATTGAGCGAAACTACCCGCAGTGGGATGTTAGGCAAAAATGGACGTCTTTGGTTCATGTACCACTGTAGACATGCCCTTTTCGCTCAATTTCATAAACATCTGTTCTATTTCCAAGCTTGCCGCACACTGACGGAACTATCAAAACTTTCTCTTCATATCGTTCATTCTAGCCAAAAACATTGTTGTTCACTCTTGGTGCCTCATGGCGATGAGCGAAAATCTCCTTCTACATGATCACATTAGTTTCCAAATTTATCTCTAAGTTGCATTTTGGCTAAAAAATTCTTCGATTTTTGTTTATACTTCCACAAAAAAAATTATTTACTTCAAATTTCCTTAAAAAAAAAATTAAATCAAATTTCCTCTCATTAAACTCCAAGCCAGAGGAGGCGTAAACAACGAAATTGTTTGCAATCTTTCATGCACCATACAACAATGTCTGCAATCTTTCATGCAAAAGACTAGATTCAGGCGTTATCTGGCTTAAATTTACATGATTATTTTCTGCCAAATCAAGCATTCTCTCTATTTGTCTTACAAGGCAGGAAATTCAATGTTTCTTTTTATCTGTGTAGTGAAACTGAAAAAAGATTTAGGATCTGACTTAATGTTTTTTTTCTACGTGAATGTTATACTCTTCATACGGATTTTTTATTTCAAAATTTAACTGCTCACATATAGTCAAATAGTCAAATAGATTTAGAGGTTTATATCATTTTTGTCTATTTTGTAAGCTTTATGAGGTTTTTGCTTTCTATTTTTGAGATTCATTATTGTTCTATTCAACTATGCTGGAGCTTTAGACCTATTTGATTGTTAATGTTGTTTCTTGGGTACTTTTGTCTCTAAAATGCCATAAATGATTTGATGAACGTATCCACAACTTGCTCGGTTCGAGTTGCGAATTATAGTTTGCAAAACGATAGAGTTTAATTTGATTTTGATAATTCGTCCGCTTGTTAAATCACCTTTCTAACTGTTGTGATGTTGTCATGTATAAATATAAAGTATCCAATTGCTGTGTGGAATACCTCATTCTTCTAGAGAAGAGCAGGTGACTCAGTTACACAGAATATCGATATTTGTAAATAATAAATCTTAAGGGTAACAATTTCTGAAATGATTAACATGATAAAGTCCAATCTCCACATATTTGTAATCTAGAGAATAAAGCGTTTCATAGGTCACCCACAATTGGTATCAAAAAGAGATTCATTGCCGTCATCAACAATAAAGTTGGCAGTCAGTTGACTAAAGTCACCATATATATGGACATTTGATTCAGGTGCACAAATTTAGAAGTCATATTATCAGAATTTCATATGATTCTTTCTCTTTGCACTTTAGAGAAAAAATACATTACTGCAAAAATATGAGTTTTATTTCCAATGACGGATTTGATCATATACATTATCCCTAGTGATTAATACTCCTCCTCTAGATTTTTTGTTGGATAACAATTTATCACGATCATCTCTAAAAACGTTAAAATGATCACCGAAAACTTCTTCATTATTTATACTAGCGTAGCAATTATTTTCAGTGCCTAAAATGATGGGAAAACGTTGAGTATTGTAAACAAAGCGAGACTTTTCTGACTATTTTTCCGCTATCACTGTCACGATTGCAATGGGACATGAGTTTAAATCTTTAAAAACTGTAACGAAACGACCAGGCTTCATGATCTAAATAAAAATAGTAACCGTTTAGGAAACTTTTCATCGCCTATTAAACCAGTAGATCAAAGCAGTATAAACCGTGTTTTCTTGTGCAAGTACCCATTTTCATGCCATTCGGTGTTTGTTCTCAAGCTATTAGCCTTTCCACCGGTCATGCTGCAGCTACACTCGAAACAACAAGATGCAAATGAGGGCATTAATTTCGGGTGAATTTTATTGCTCCTTCACCGCCGCCAATAAAACTCCTCGATAACCTCAACCTGCGGCATATCGTTGGGCTTAGGATTATATCCTCGCGCCGCTGCTGTCTTGCTTCCCATTTGCGCTTTGATCTTACGCTTTGTTTTAGAGCCCGAGAGATGAGTCCCCATTTATTAAGCCGTAAAGCAGCTGCTTTGGCAACGGTAACATGTTAATCAAACGTAATCGAAATCCCAAATCAGCCCGTCAAAAGCCGAGGGCCTTAATAACCACGCGGCCGCACTGTGGCTGTTTTTGATCCAATTATGTACGAAACGCTTAGGATCACGTACTGTACACTCTGTTATTATGGCTCTATCATTGAGCGAGAGCAAGCCCAATTTCCCACGTCAAACTGGAAGCTCAACTCCTAATTAGGCAAATGAGGAAGCGACCGGGGTTTATGGAGGGGAGATGAGTCCTGTTTCGGATTGTGAGGAGAAAGACTTTTGCCTTCCCGACGGATTCCAGGTATTTAGAAGGATTAGCGCCCAATTCGTCGGGATGAGCCGCGGCCACTTTTAACGGCGCGTGCAACAAGTTATCTACAAAGTCGCGCTGACGATTCGCGGGGCTGCGGCTTTGATGCGTTTTCGTAAATCTTTTTAACTTGCGAATGATATTTTCGGGATGTAAATTCAGTGGTGTGTAAAGAATCAAGAACCCTCAAACTCGTAAAATCAGCTAAATTCAAAATTGCCAATATAGATTGAGGATTGGATTTGAATGGATTGGACTGGATTTGGATTAGATTTGGATTGGATTTGGATTGGATTTGGATTGATTTTGGATTGGATTTGGATTGATTTGATTGGATTTGGATTGATTGTGATTGGATTTGGATTGATTTGGATTGGATTTGGATTTGATTGATTTGGATTGGATTTGGATTGGATTTGGATTGATTTGGATTGGATTTGGATTGATTTAGATTAGATTTGGATTGATTGGATTGGATTTGGATCGATTTGATTGATTTGGATTTCGGATTTGGATTGGATTTGGATTGGATTTGGATTGATTTGATTGATTCGATTGGATTTGGATTGGATTTGGATTGGATTTGATTGATTTGGATTGCGATTTGATTGATTTGATTGGATTTGATTGATTTGGACTTGGATTTGGATTTTGATTTGGACTGATTTGGATTGATTAGATTGGATCGATGATTGGATTTGGATTGGATTGATTGGATTGATTGAATTGGATTCGGATTGATCGGATTGGATTTGACTGGATTTGGATTGATGTTCGATTTTGATTTGACATTGATTCGATTGGATTTTGATCTGATTTCGATTTCATTTTCATTTCATTTTCATTTCATTTTCATTTCATTTTCATTTCATTTTCTATTTCATTTTCATTTACATATTTCTATTTTCATTTCATCTATTTCATTTTCATTTCATTTTCATTTCATTTTCATTTCATTTTCATTTCATTTTCATTTCATTTTCATTTATTTTCATTTCATTTTCATTTCATTTTCTATTTCATTTTCATTTCATTTTCATTTCATTTTCATTTCATTTTCATTTCATTTTCATTTCATTTTCATTTCATTTTCATTTCATTTTCTATTTCATTTTTCATTTCATTTTCATTTCATTTTCATTTCATTTTCATTTTATTTTCTATTTCATTTTCATTTCATTTTCATTTCATTTTCATTTCATTTTCATTTCATTTTTCATTTCATTTTTATTTCATTTTCATTTCATTTTCATTTCATTTTTCATTTCATTTTCATTTCATTTTCATTTCATTTTCATTTCATTTTCATTTCATTTTCATTTCATTTTCATTTCATTTTCATTTCATTTTTCATTTCATTTTTCATTTCATTTTTATTTCATTTTCATTTCATTTTCATTTCTATTTTCATTTCATTTTCATTTTATTTTCATTTCATTTTCATTTCATTTTCATTTCATTTTTATTTCATTTTCATTTCATTTTCATTTCATTTTCATTTCATTTTCATTTCGTTAACATTGGTCATTAGTCGATTTCTCATGATTTCATGTTTCGATTCATCGTCGAACAAAGAATGTCTTTACTCCTGTACACGTCACTGTCGCTCCCCAGTGTGTTAAAGATGCTAAAATAACCGTTTTTCGATATTCTCCGCGGTTTTGAAAACCACGCCGGATCGAACCAAGTTCCGAGGGGGAAAAATGCCCCAAACAACCTCACGATTTTGCTTGCCTGGCAGTGCATTCAACCTGGGCGAAAGAAGTTGCAAATGTGATCGTCGGTCGGTATCAGAATCAGCTACACACTCACACAGGATGTGGATGCAGTGCGCAAGGTGCGCCGCGGCCTCTGCTGCTGCTGTTGAGCCACAAGCCCGTCCATAAAATGGGCGGATTGTTCCTGATCTTGCTGGTCCACTCCGCTGCATGGACGTCGTTTGTTCTCGCGCTCAGCCCTTTGGCGGCGGCGGAGGGATAAAGAATGAAAAGCTCCGGAATTCATCTTGATAATGAGAGTAATCAACGGGTTGCCCTGTAATTAGGATTGGCCTTTTTAGTGGTGCCGATTTGCCGACTTGTTTACGGAGGGATTCGCGAAATTCGGCGCATTGTAAATTTCGGGATGAAGCTGAACCGTAATTATTCAAGGTAAGATTTATTCGGAAACGGGAAATGCAGCTTTTAAAAACTGCACATATGTTGGTTCGGGATGCTGTTCTAATCTGAAGATCTATTTCAATTTGCATATTAAAACAAACCGAAAAAATATATCCATTTGTGCCAACACTCATCCCTTGCAAACCACAAACCAATATTTCAACTCGCATCAAAGTCACAACCGAAAACGTTGACATTCGCATTCGCTGAGCTATTTGCAGAGGCATCAACTTGGGCAGCCTTAAAAAAATCTAAGCTCACAACGAAACCGTATAACATTTTAATAAATTGTACATTCCAATTTGCCCGAACCGATCTATTCTACGCGCAAGTTGCCAGCATAGGTCGACGTCGGAAAAACAAATTTATATTTTATAAACTCCATGGCAATAGGAAAGCCGCCTGCTTTGACGTACGGGTCCGTTGAGGAAACGTCGGGATGTGGCACACTGGCAGAAGGCACTAGCAGATTCACGCTCTCGTATGCAAATTAGAAAGCCAACACACGCCCTGACGCCTCTCGTTCTAATTTGCCTAAACAAACATTGATTGAAATGTTGTCGTTTGTCTTGTTTGTTCCCCCCACGAACGGCACCCGGCAATCCAGGGAAATGGGAGTGTGTGTGTGTGTGTGCGTGCGGTGAATGCTGTGACTGTGACGAGTGCCGGTCTCCTGTGGGACTCTGGGGGTGAAATGACGACGACAACGGAAACTAGCTGCCAGGAGAATCCATTGCCGAAATCATTTCATGCAGCGTTGCCGGTTTGATTTATGGGGCCAAGTGGTGGCATGAATTCAACCAATTTTATTCAATCAATAGAACTGCAGACCGATTTCGATTATTATTAAAAAAAAATTATTGCTCCTTATTTTTCATTCGATTTTTTTATTCTCCCGTTGTCTTTTGCTCTCTGTGCACAGTGCTTTACATCGCATATTTGGAAACACATAGATATCTCCTAACCTATTCATTTGAGAGGTTTAAAGCATTCTTAAAAACTACCAGATAAGATTCGATGCACCTTTTAAATAATGAGACAAGATGTGTATCATATGAATTTACAGCAAAACTGCCTGTAACCGCATATCAGTCCCATATTACTTTTTGACGTTTTTGAGTTATGTTGCGCAATTGCCTTATTTTTTATCATATTTTTGAAAGCAATAATAAAATTTAGCAGTTAGTTACAAAAAATGTGAAAAAAATATCAGGTCGGTTTGTCCCATCTTGAAAGTAACCGCATATGAGTCCCATTATTGAAGTAACCGCATATGAGTCCCATTTTAGAAGTGGCAGTAGAATAAAAATATTTAACACCTTTTAGAATTATGGTTGTATTTCTCAAATGTTTAATCCTTCTTAAAGACATGATAAAATAATAAATTAAGCAAAAAATGTAATTGTAAACAGGAATAATATTGGAATAAAAATCCATTCTACCAATCAGTCTCCCGTTTTTCCAGTTTGAGACAATTCAATTAAAGATCTCTTCTTCTATTCCTCAACCAATAGTAAAATGGTTTTTAGTTGATTGGTTTTTCCTGTCAGCGTCAATGGCTGACGAGGTTGGCGCTTCTTTTTCAATTGACCTTCTACACTCAGTAGCAAAAAAAAAGCCGAGCAAAATTTTGCTTCCAAAAAACGCCATTTTCAAGTTACTGTAACTTTGTCAATTATCAATATTTTTTGCTGAAACTTTCACAACACTATAAACAATGTATAGAACTTATGCGGTCAAAATTATGTTGATCAGATTTATAAATTTTAAGTTTTCATAACATATGTGAAAAAAGTCATTTTTGGAAATACCAATTTAAAAAATCCGTATTTCTGTGAAAAATTTAGATAACGTATTTTAAATTTCATAATAGCCAAAATATACATATAAAATAATGTGGACAAAATTTGAACTGTTTCCATCAAGTGGTTTGGACTACAGCTGGCGTCAAAGTTGACGCACCAACATGAGCATTTCCCTTTTTCACCCGATGCTGACCTTGCTGAAATATCGGTGCAAAAAAAAAGCCGAGGTGAATTTTATTAATAATACTGTATAACATTGTATACGTAGTTTTCACAAACCAATTCATACTGAATGCCATATTCGCAAAGTTCATCGTGGTTTACGCTAGTTTTTTGTGATTTTTCACGCGTAACAAATAATGTGTAATAATAAGATGAATTCGCCTCGGCTTTATTTTTGCACCGATATATCAGCATGGTCAGCATAGGGTGAAAAAGGGAAATGCTCATGTTGCTAAGTCAACTTTGACGCCAGCTGTAGTCCAAACCACATTATGGAAACAGTTCAAATTTTGTCCACATTATTTTCTATACTTTTAAGAGCTGTGGAAAAATTATCAATATGCTACCTAAATTTTTCACAGGGTACGGGTTTTTGAAATTGGTATGTCCAAAAATGACTTTTTTCACATATTTTATGATAACTCCAAATTCATAAATTCTATCAACATGAAATTTTTAACACATAAGGTTTATACATTTTGTATAATGTTGTGAAATTTTCAGCTAAAAATATTGATAATTGACAAATTTACAGGAGGTTGAACAACGTGATTTTTGGAAGCAAAATTTTGCTCGGCTTTTTTTTTGCTACTGAGTGTAGATCAAAGTCGTCAGCTGAAATTAGTTTTTCTTGTTGGTTTGTAAATAATTTGCGGCACTTCAAGTCCTCACCTTTTACAGAGTTACTGTAGTGAAGATACAGGGATCCTTACTTCACGATAATATATCTTTGGAATCCTAATGGCCGCACTCTTTGACGCATCCGAACTTCTCCAAAATTACAACAAGAGCAAGGCACCGCATCGTCTTTCTGTTAAGTCACGATTCAGAAATTGCTTTTTTGCGATTTTTTTGTTCCGGTGTTCATTGATTCCGCCTCTGTGGCAAAAAAGCTACTATCTGAGTTATGATCCGCATGCATAAAACGTGAAGCATTATTCAATGCATCACGTACCTTCTCTTGATCTGCATTTAAAGATGGAGCATATAAAGCTGCATCACCTTGAGGATCATTATCCACTGACACAAGTTTTTCCGCTTTTATGGAACAAAAACTTCCACATGTTGCATCCTCACCAGAGTGCTTTTAAACTGATCTGCATTTGAAAATAAGAATTGGCTCACATTATCGAATTGCCATGATTCCTTTCTTTCTTGTCCTACAAGAAAGAAGTGAAATTCGACCAAACCCCTTGAATTTTTTCACGATTCTAGGTAGAAATAACTTAGCAGCTCTTGCCATCGCATCAAATCCACAATCTTCGTCGACAGAAGTTTCATCACTATCATCAAAGTAACTCTTGATTAGCTCTAGGACATGTTGATTTCGTAAAGAAATGTGAAATCTCCGTAAAACACAAGCTTAGAACAGCAATTTTCAACTCGTTCCAGTCGGTCAAATATTACATAATACGCTAAATAACGGGAGCAGGTTTTGCGTCTTTTTATGTTCAAAATTTATAATTCTACATTTTTGGCCACGTAACATGGAATGGGAGGGGTGTTGATCATATCTTATGAAAGTACTACATGGTGAAGGGAGAGTTAAAATGGTCGGAAAATGACTTACGTAATATTTAAACGAACCCCATGACAAAGCATACCGCCTCAGAGTGATATTTATGCTTGATGGACAAAGTAACTGCATATTATGTCCCAATGCGTTTTTTCTTCAAAAACACATTTTTACCCTTCTTACATCAATAGAAGGGTATTAAGATCGCTTGAAAACTCGACTTTTTATCCGAGGCCCACAGGGCCGAGTGTCATATACCATTCGACTCAGCTCGACGAACTGAGCACATGTCTGTGTGTATGTGTGTGTGTGTGTGTGTGTGTGTGTGTGTGTGTGTGTGTGTGTGTGTGTGTGTGTGTGTGTGTGTGTGTGTGTGTGTGTGTGTGTGTGTGTGCGTTACAACTAATGTCACATCGGTTTCTCAGCCATCTGTGAACCGATTTCAGTTCTGTTGACGGCAAATGAAAGCTACAACATTCCCATAGAACGCTATTGATTTTTTTTTCATTCGGACATTTCGTTACGAAGATATGAACGAAACAGTACTTGAAGGCCTATTATAATAGTAATCAAACAGTTTAGTCTCCGATTACATACTGAGCTATTTGTGTACCGTTTCGTTGGTGCCAAATTAAAGCTATGATATCTCTTAATAACTGGTCAAAATTTCATTATGATTGGATGATCCTTCATGGAGATATGACCAAAACAATACCTGAGAGCACATAATTGTGAGATGACAATATATTCGTTGCAGTGCAAAACCGAACAAGACCAATCACACCAATCGATGCCGCTTGCATTCTATTGTGTCCAGATGCGACACAATAGAATGCAAGCGTTGTATAGCACATACAGCGGACTAGCCACACTATGCGACTGTATAGAATTAGAGCAGCATCGATTGGCTCGAGTGGTCTGGTTTTGAACTGCAACGAGTATATTCGAAAATTACACAAAGTCTCCATTTACTATTTTCAACGAATATGTACTTATTAAGCATCTTGAATCCATATCGATAATCAAAATTGACACTTAGGATTGTCTTATAATGCATTCTATGGACTAATTGTATGAAATTTCTAATATTTATGTAATTTCCCCTTCTATATAAATAACATAAACAGATCATTAAAGATTAATAATGGTAATATTTTAATCACATCGATGAACAATCCGTCCAGGGTTGACAAATAGTTCATTCTAAAAACATATCGAATATTCTTGGATCTTCCTGAAATTTCTGATGAAAATGTGTATCCAGTACAATATTGGCCACATTTGAGTTCGTAATTCTGATGAAATGTAAGAAGGGTTCAGTCTCACCATCGGTGGATTAATGCGGGTTTTTATTTTACTTTTGATTGTATAGTAAACAATGCATACTATTACACATAAACTATCAAAATATAGAGTAAAAAAGTACGCCAAACAGGCTGAATCAAGAAAAATGCTTTCCCAACTTGAATGATCGTTTTCTCGGTTTGCTGTTTTTCAATATGGGACTGATATGCGGTTACAGGCAGAAAGTGAGATTGAAAATTTATTGCGAAAAAAGTTGCAGAAGAAGCTATTACAAATTGTAGTTTTGTTAAAGATACACTCGGGTTACTAAATCAAGAATCTTTATTTGTAAACGACCTTTTTAACCCAGTGTATTTTTATTTGTTTTCAATTTTGTAAGATGGTTTTTACCATGCTTCAACCTTCTACTAAGTTTGCAATGGTCTTCTATATAAAGTGTCGTTCATTTTGTTCTATTTTTGCTCCTTTAGATTTTTCTTTCTTATTTTCTATCCATGGCAACACTTCTGGTCACGATAGCATGACGATCGAACCGATCGTTGACAAGACTGTCAAATTTACACAACAAAATCCCATGCGTCATGCTCTATTGATATATTCTCAAATCAATATCTTTCTGAAGTAGATGCTAGTTATGTACTAAAATATAATTGAATATCTTAAAAATAATTCCCCATACACAGAAAAAAATTATTAATTTTGACAAGCGCGTAAAATTTCCCCTCATTGAATTCCAAGCCAAAAGAGGCGTAAACAACGCAATTGGTTGTAGTCATTGATGCGCCATACAACAATGTTTGCAATCTTTCATACAACAGGCATGATTCAGGCGTTATCTGGCTTAAATTTACATAAAATATCCCATTTTTTATGCCATATCTAGCATTAACTTCATGTGCATTATAAGCGCAGAAAATTCAATGTTTCTTTTTATATGTGTACAGTGTTAGTAAGCTCATGCAAATTGTAACTGTCCTTTTTCTATTATAATAACTGTAAATTGTAAGCTAACTAGTTCTAATATTATAACCTAACCTAAAAACACTCATGCACTCAAACATACGAACACAAGAAGTACGGCAGAATTTTCCCTAAAAATCTCTAGAGGCGGATGGTACAAAACGCACCGTTTAAGCTACGTAAAAACACTGCTATAAAAAGTAACTCATTAGAGTGTAAAGTGAGGAGGTTGCAACATACCACCAAGTCGTCTTAGCTCTGTTTGGCAGCTCTGTGAAGCAGCCAATGGTTATAGAATAAAGACGTTGCGCAAATTGTTGTGATATGTTGCCAACTCCTCATTACATACACGCTTAGAAAAAAGTACCCAGAGGAGCAGCTAAGTGTAGGAAGCACGTTGGGTATAGTTGGGTTTATCTACGATAGGGTTCAAAATTACTAACTTTTGGGTAGAAATGTACCAGAAGTAAGTTATTTATACCCAAAATTGGCTTTATACACTTAATCGCTTCACTGGGTACTTTTTCCTAAGCGTGTAGACGTATACATAACACCACGGCGCGTTCTACTCCAGTTTTAGTTTTGCGAAATTTTGTTTAAATTTTCTGAAAATACGTGGAATTATAATGAAGTATCTTGAAGTTTTGTTTTGTGCGATACATGTAAAGTGAATTTATTAAAAACCATGGATATTAAAGCATGGTAAAAGCTTATTTTAACAACACTATTATTTACATGTGAGATACAGTCATGACCTTTTCTCAATTTTGATCTTATTTTGGTGTGTTTAGTGCATTATTGTGCTACAAAACTATAAGTTAAGCTGTTTTACTTTAACGTTGATAAACTATCATTCTATTGAAGCTATAGCTTAGAAGATTTTAGCATATTTATTGACTGTGTCATTCTACCCCTCCAGTGCGTTTTGTACTGTTCTCCCCTGCCTACAAACCGATTCATGTGAATAGACACAGTGCACTAATTAATTACTTTGAGATTATCATTAAAATAAAATTGCAACTTTGCAGCTCTAAAACTGAAATGATCGTCCTAAAATGTGTTAAGTTCACTCCCGATAGTAGCTTATCCAACTTGGCGCTGCTGCGAATGTCCGACTGCATGATACGTGGGATAATTCTTGTATTGGAGATGTCATAGACGTCTAGTTGCCAAGGAGTATACTTATTTACCTTACCAATCAGACCAAGATCGGAGTGGCCTCTGCTGTTTACAGAAGCTGTCTCCATTCTATTCGGTCTATGGCGATTATTGGCATCCGAACGCGTCGGTTGTTGAGTTACAATCTTTGGCTCTCTTTTATACATTTCGCCAGAGATTTTTCATTAGGGCCTATTTGACAAACGTAAACAATGGCTTCTTCCGTATATTTCTCGTGAGAAAAAGGCTACCCATGTAACCCTTAAATTCTCTACGATAGGTGAACTTTTCCTCTTGGAAATGATCACGGTGGATTGATTCAATGAGTTTTCAATGACGAGAAATTCGCGGAAAAGCCATTGTTTACGTTTGTCAGTAAGGCCCTAGTAAAAAATCATTGTCGATTTGTACTTCTCACACACCCTAATTATCATACCGGAAAAAATGAACATATTTACACTCACACAAATTTTCTACTCAAATTCAGTGCTGCCAGTTTTGAAGTCGTGAATAACGTTTGAATTAAAAAAAAATGGACTTTTTTCGGATGGTGATAAAAAAACAAGCTAAGACAGATAATTGCTTTTCGAGTGCTTTGTTCGTTTTATTTATCAATTCCTCCTCAGTTTTCGCGACAAAATTGGGACAGTAGATCTTACGCTTCAGGTTGGCCCAAAAATTCTCGATGGGTGCATCTGGGGGATGTTGGCCGGGTTCGCAGACTTGGGTACCACATCGATAATCAGCCGCTCCATCTCCTCCAACGATCGCTTCGAGTAGTGGGCCGACGCCTGATCCGGCCAGAACACCGCGTCTTCGCCCTTATGGTATTTCTTGATGAACGACGCAACTTCCGGCAGGCATTTCGTACTATAAATTTCCCCGTTCACGGCCAGTCCGGAGCGAAAGAAGAGCGACTTTGACATCTTCTTCTTGCTGATTATCAGCCACAGCAGCACCTTCTTGGAGAACGTGAAAAATGAACTTCACCTCAGAGCTCACTTCCTTCGTAGGGGAAGTAAAACACGAAGGGCTCTGCCAGTCGTTGCCATCCAGGGTGAAATAGGTCTCATCGTCCATCAACACCACCACGTCGCGATTCACCGGGAAGATCGAGTTGACCATCTTATTCAGTTGTGCCGCTGCCTTATTGCCTGCAGGTTGAACCGATCTCCTGGCCAAGCGCACGCAGCGATGTAGACACTTTTTCCCTCAGTCTTCCTCTTCAGCATCCTTTGGAGCTTCTTGTCGCTCATGGTCCGTCCAAAACCGGACTTTCTTTCGATGCTCTGATTGTTCACAAAGTGCCGCACGATGTCCGTTTTCGACGCGCTGGGGTGCCGTTTTATAAACGCGCACACTTCTGAACGGAGTTGCGTCACTGTTTTTGCCATCACGGCTAGAGTTCGACTGATAGAGCTGTCAAATTTTGTCTGCTGACTCGTGGGTTACTATGATTGATGCTGCATGGGTAGTTATGTCAGTGCGGGTGAAGGTAAACCCATGAAAAATCTGCAATTTTTGTTCATTTTTTTAATGCAAACGGTGTAAATACAACTCACACAAATAAAAATAAACTACAGCTCGACAATTACTGACCAATGATCGTCTTGATTTTATATATATCAGTGCATCGCTTTTTTTTTGGTCATCGAATTTACCCATCTCATGATTCGAGAGGCTTCAATTATGCCGTCATAAGTAAGTTGAGTTTTTTGACAATTCTCAACGTCACAAATAACGTAACGATCATTTGGTAGTACTTTGATAAGGCCCTCTATACTAAGGAATGAATTTTTTGTTGGTTCCAATGGTGGTTTCAATATTGCGTGTTACAACAAATTCGTCTTCAGTGAAACTGTTTGACATCGTAAGTCTTTTATCAAAGTAGACAGAATGTTTGCTCTGAGAGGCCTCAATATGACGAAAAGCAGAAGACAGTGTGCCATCTTCGTGGGACCGGCGAAGGAGAGCAAGCGCTTCTGGAGGCATTTTTTAATATATTTGGCCATTGATGGTATCGGTCGTTTTGTATGGCTTGCTGAATTTGCCGCACCCACAGATCGCCGGCAAAATCTAGTACTTCTTGGCAAATTTGTTGACTTTCTTCTTCCGGAACTTTGGCGGAACATCCAGGCAGGACTTGCTGACGAAAAACTTCAGGCCGGAGATCTGCGTGGCATCCGCTTTAATGTACATTTCGTGGTCCATAACGATACATTTCGGCTGCACCAACGTGCACAGCTTTCTGGTTAGTGAGTTGGGCACCGTAGTCTTTTGATCGGTTCGGTAAGGCGCCCTCCTTACCTTGAAGATATGAAGTCATTTATTTTTTTCATTTTTTTCCCACATTTTACTGCGTCAGGGAAATAAATGCAAATTGGATGCAATGCAATAAAAGCAGGAAGATTCGGGCACTAGCGCCTCTGTTGGCCAATAGGGAAACTTACCAAATTAAGATGTTTCACGTGCTATCACTCATCCAAAGTGAGGAGACTCCAAAGTCAAATTGTACAAAGGATAAGGGAACTCTCGTGAATCTTTTGTAACAGTTATATCCTTTGTTACATGACTGTGCATTATAACGTGACTGTAATCAGAATAGAAATCGCAATCAATAGGTCTTTTCCAAGTAAGATGGCATATAGAGCAGACGTGGTTTTCAAATTGAGGCAAGATCTAGTGCCTTGCTTAAACAGTTGTGCCAACTTGGAATAATTTCTTGAAAAAAAAGTGGTTAGAAGTGGTTAGAAGGCCAAGTGCGTGGAAAAAAGAATTTCGGAAGTGAGTTAATAATATTTCTGTCCTGAAATTAGTTAAGTTAATTAACGATTTTGTTATTTAGTTTGCTTACCATTGCTAGAGGTAAAGATAAATGCTGACCAAGAACCTGCTGCTCGAGGCTCAGGTATGTATTGGGGATTGAATGGGAGTTTGGTGTGTTAAATGTGTGTCCAGTTTTGTGCTCATAATGTTAATTATGTAATCCATTTTTGTCTCTTCTGTCCGTGAAGGTATTGTAGGTTGCAGGAGATTGCGAATCGCTTCGTTTTCTCTCGAACCAACTCCGGAAGCCAATTGCCGGAAAACGTTCGTTCTAAAAATCGGCCTCGAGACAGTTGGCGTGTTCCTGACAGTTATTGGAATCTCGAGCACGTAGGAAACAGTGCGGGCATGCACTGCGGATAGCCAGGACAACCACCACCGACAGCATCGATAGGCACTGTCTAGCAGTCCAATACCACCAAGCAACATCATCGTCATCATTAGTACCTGCAATCGCACCGAGAAGCAGTACCATCGTTACTACCACCAACACACACCCATCGATGAACGTCGCCTGATCTCGAGTAGAGCGATTTAAGGTCAGATCTTCGTATTTTGTATGTCCACAATAGAAAGTGCAAACAAAGTTAGGAATGCGCTGCATTGTTTAAAGCAGGCCATTTACAAGCCTATATGAAAAGCAGTGATTTACAGTAGACAGGATGTACTGGGCTCAAATTGATTTGGGCCCGCTGCCAGCTGTCAAATAGATGTCTAATCATTTGTTTTGGTTGTTTGTTTTGACGTGAAACACCACAAAAAGCTAGCTTTCTGCTTTGTATGACGTGCACAACGAAAACCAGCAACAACAAACAAAATGTAAACGACCAACAACAGACACAACTTACAATGTTGACATTATTTTGACAGCTGAGCTTGCTGAGATGTTGTCTACGTGAAAAAGTGGTCTTTGTCATAGGCCTGGTTCAAAGTCAGGCACGGCCGTGCGAACAGAAATTCCTATTGGAACTAGTAGGTAGCTAGTACAAACCAATTTAAACCCGGAATAAACCAGAAAACTTAAAAAGGCTCAATAAGTAATAGTATGACGAGAAGAGCAAATGTGTGAAATAGGCGGTGCATGCTTAAAATAAACCCAACAGCGGGAGATAATTTCTCACCCATGTTAGGCAGTATTGGGAGAGGGACAAATCGCTAGAACTAGAAAAAAACAATAGGTAGTATAAGAGCCCGCTCGGTGGATAGCCTTTTGCCAGACAAGGGGATTTCCCCCCTTGCCTATCCTGCATGGGGTAGTATGTGCCTGATCGGATACTACCGTTTAAATGCCCTCCGCTCGTTTTCAAACTTGTATCCTTCAATTGCAAAGCCTGCCGTTGCCCTATACGGAACTATCAATACACTTTCTCTTCATGTTTATCCGTTCTAGCAATAAATTGTCCACTCCTAGCGCTTGTTGTTTATTATTGCGACACCGAAAATGTCATGCCAATTTTCTTATAATGTTTAGAATCAAACCAAAATTTTAGGGTAGTTTTATACATATATTTACTTCAAAAATCAAAAGAAAAGTTAATCGATGGAGCCTTGAGAGTAAAATTGAACGCATTTTCGGTTGATGCCCTCCATCAAAGTCTTTACAGTGTCATCCGGTACCAGTTTCTCAGTTTTTTTTCCATTTTCTTAACATGTCCTTCTCGTTTTTGACTGTCTTCTTGCTTTTCCGAAGTTCCCGCTTCATCATTGCCCAGTACTGCTCCACCGGGCGCAGTTTCGACAGTTTGGCGGATTCATGTCCTTTGGAACAAAATGGACAGAATTGGCCTCATACCACTCCAGGACACTTTTTGAATAGTGGCATGATGTCAAATCTGGCCAAAATAGCGGAGCTTTGTCGTGCTGCTGCAAGAACGGCAAAAAGTGCTTCTCGAGGCACTCAGATTTGTAGATCTCGCCATTTACTGTGCCCTTTGTCACGAAAGGCTCACTCCTCAGTCCGCAAGAGCAGATGGCCTGCCAAATGAGATATTTGGAGGCGAACTTCGACATTTTCTTCTTCTTAAATTTGTCGTCCACATAGAACTTGCTCTTGCCGGTGAAAAACTCCAACCCCGGAATTTGCTTGAAATCGGCTTTTATATACGTTTCGTCGTCCATCCCACAGCAGCCATATTTTGTCAGCATCTTCTCGTAGAGCTTCCGTGCCCAAGTTTTAGCCGTCGATTGTTGCCGCTCATCGCGCTTTGGGAAGTTCTGTACCTTGTATGTATGTAGTCCAGCTCTCTTCTTTGCATTCTGGACGTAGCTCTGCGACATACCGATCTTTTTAGCCAAATCACGGCTTGAGACGTTGGGATTTGCTTTAATCATCCGCTTCATCTTTCCCTCCGTCTTTTTGTTCTGCGGTCCCGGTTTTCTTCCAGCTCCTTTGCCGTGGTCCAACGTCAACCGCTCCTGGAACCGCTTCAACACTCTGGAGACGGTTGAATGGTGAATGTTCAACATTTTTCCCAACTGCCGGTGCGACAGGTCAGGAAATTCCAGCTGTTTGGAAAGAATTTGTTCTCCCGACTCGCGTTGGTTCACCTCCATTTTCGTTGAATCGAAAAACACGACTTTGAGTTTGACAGCATGTAAACAATACACATCAATGAGAAAGTGTGCAAAATTTGGTTGATTTTTACCCAATGGTAAAAAAGTTATGCCCTGTTTTATGTGTCGCAATAATTTCGTGTTCGCCCTTTAGCAGTGATACGGGTAAGAAGTATTTGGCAACGCAGGGCGTGTTGGGTGATTCTTAGCTTTTGGGAGTTGTACATTTTGGCGATCCTGCCAGACTGCTGATTTTCAAGAACAAGGCCCCTTACCTATCTCAATTTTTATTAAGGAATTACCTATCAAGCCCTATTTTTTTGACTCTTTCGTATAGTATTTTATTGAAAAATCGGTCGCAAAGTTCTAGGAAAGTAGACGCCATTTGCGAATCTGCATACAGCATAGCCGACTTAATAAAAGGTGAGTTCTTTTTTTTTGGAAAATTTCCATTCTCATGAATAGGAAACCATCGTCCGGTGGCAGACCAAAACGGTCAGGCCAGAATCAATTAGAACCATATTAAGGGAACGCGCAGGATCAAGTCGATAACGGGTCCAAATTGTTACCCAAGAATTTTTCGGTAACCGGATTACTTAGGTAGCTAACCAAAATGGTTGAGCAGGATTCTGTCGGTAGCCGTCCAGAGTGGTCGTGCAGGAATTTGCCCGTTGTGCTCTAAAATGATGATGAAAGCAAAAAAGATGTTAAAAGCAGAAGGAATTGATTATTTCTTTGCATTCATTGCAGGTTTTCAAATATTGCTAGACTCAGAAGCAAAATTTACGATGTCTTGCGGAGAAAGATACATACGAGCCCCCGGATAATTTGACGGGTCGGATGATCCGGAGGAGTACAATGACTGGTCGATCGATGAAGTACGCGACGTGAAAGTTAAGCAGTCGGACGAAAATCCCGTTAACTGCTCGAGAGAAGCCTTCAGATACCGAATGCCGCAAAACCGGAACAAGAGAAAGCAGTGTTATCTCGACACTGCGGAATCAAAACCGAGAATACTTGCAAAGGGCGGAGGTATTGCAGAATCAGCTGTATCAATTGGTCCAAGAGCTTGGTACACATCAACCTAGTGCCTCGTCAAATTCAGCGACTCATGATGATGATAGTTGTTGGAATACTAGGGCTGACGCAGCGGGACCATCTACCAGTACAGGCAGTGTGCGTTGTGATAATGTACAACCATTCCCAAGCAACTTTCCCGCAAACAGGATGTGGGAACAATGGAACCGATTCATCGACTGTTTCGAAACTAAGCTAGTTTTATTTGTTAGCAAATAAATGCTCTCTCGATCAAGGATGTCCTAATCGATTTTCGAGTAGATTCGTCGGACCCTATACAATTTCTGATAGATTCCGGATCCGACGTGAATATCATTTGTGGTGACGATTGGAATCATCTAAAGTATCAACTTCTGGGAGACCATGTTAAATTGGAGCGTATCATGTTATCGTCCCGGAATAGCGACTTTCAAGCATCCCAAGTAGCACACGAAACATCTTTCAAATTCAACACTTATTTTATATGTTACTTTTCAGTAATTCTGCAGTTACAAAAAACTTATAAAGTTGCAGCAGCGTTTATTTCACGTATGACAAGATAGTAGATATTTCATCAATGTTACTCAAATGGTTCCCTAAAACCATTTGAAACAAATATTTAAATAATCGAGACCTGTTTATCTTTGTAAACTTGCAATTATGTCAATTAAATCATGAAGTACTACGAAAGCTCTGCACAACAAAGCCGAATCAATGTAGATCTGTTTCACTTGAGTATTATAAAACAAAGCAATTATGTTAGTTGCATACATATTGGTTACAGGTAGAGTAGATCTAAGAGTAATTTTGTATCAATATGCAACAAAGTTGAATGGTGGCAGTCTGGTCTTAAGCAACTTACACGGTATTCTGCAACTATCTTGATACTTCAAAGAGAAATAATACGCATGTAATATTTACGTTGCATAAATAAATATTATATTTAAGATGGTTTTGTGTTTTAATAACGAAGCATATATAAACTGGCTTTTGAACCCATCTAATCAACGTCAGTTGAGTTAGTACATGATGACTTGGTTTTGGTGCATCTTTTTCTTTTATAATGGATTCGATAGAGCTTAGTGAGATAGATAAAAAGCTATGAAGAAAAAATTAAAAAAAAATGGACATTTTTCAAAGCAGAAGAAAAGGCTACTCGAATCCATTGATTTAGCTCCGGTCAAAGCAAAAAGTACAGAGGAAATTACTACCCAAAATCCTTTACTAGAAACAGAAGTACCAATTTCAGAGCACTTCTCCATCAATAGTACTGACGAAAACGAAAATGCCGAAGGACAAGATGAGTGTAACGATTGTGAGAAAGAAAATATCGAAAAAGATCAGTTCGGTTTACTTAACGATCTAAGATCATGAGCCATAGATCATCAGATTAAACACACTGCAATCAATTCGCTTTTGAAATTATTGAAGAGCCATATTGAGGAGAACGTTTTACCAGTTGATGAAAGGACATTAGTGCAAACTCCTCGCAAAACAACCATTAACGTGCATGAGAAACTAGGTGGACAATACTGGCATTACGGCTTGAAGCGAATTCTTACGGAGTTAATCCCGAGCTTAGAAAATGTTCCATCAAAACTTTCAATAAATGTTAATATTGATGGCCTCCCAGCGTATTAAAGCTCTACCAATTCTTTTTGGCCAATTTTATTCAACATCGAGGAACTAAAAAGTGTTCTTCCACCTCTAATAATCGGAATATTTTGCGGACCATGTAACATGAAAATATTGAGTAACTTTGAAATTACATGATAAAAATAACATTTCAGATAAACCAAAAGACGTGAATGCGTTTTTGATGCCTTTTGTGACGGAGTTAAATGAAATTCTGCTGAATGGAGTACACGTTGCGGGAAAATCGATATATGTGACGTTACGGTGCTTTATCTGCGATACTCCGGCGATATACGATATACGATATACGCTTCAAGTACACCTTTATCAATAAAGTGCGGATTTAGATCAGAAATCTCTGTAGTTGACCACGTTAAACCATCCATCATTGCCGAGTTGATAGTCGTTTCTGAAGGGCGTCGTTCTTTGCTAGGTCGGTCAATAACAAGTGATTTAAAAATTCTACAGGTAGTAGCAATGTTCATCTGTGAAGCGGTTGAAAACGAAAAAAAAGTCCCAAAAGTGCTAGGAGTACTGATTAAATTGTGTGTGGATAAGTTTGTTACATCAATGAAAGACGCGTACTTCAACGTTCCGACAAAAGTTCCAAACTGGATAAGTGACAAAAGGAATAACGGTTTTCGCCTCATCGTCAACATCCGTGTAGCTAATAAAACTATCAAGAGGAAATATTTCCGCTTGCCATTGGTGGAAGAGATGAAAATTAAACTTCACGGAGCGAAATTCTTCTCTATACTTGACTTGACCAACGCGTTCTACCTCTTGCTTGGAACTTCATATTCCGATTCGAGAGGTTTGACTACCTTTCTATCGGAGATAAATATGTACAGGTTTGCTCGGTTGATGTTCGGGGTAAACTGTGCCCCTGAGATTGTTCAGAGGGAGGTGTGTCGAATCATTGAAGCAGACGAGTATATAATAGTTTACATGACGACATCCTCATATTTGCGGATAGTTTGGAAAACCAACTTGAGAGGGTCTTAAAAGTGCTGTCAACTTTGAGGGCTCATAACTTATCCATCAAAACAGCGAAATGCGAATTTGATAAAACAACTTCTTAGGACATGAGTTGGATGGAAACGGGTTCAATATTGAAGAAGCAAAAATCAAAGACAAACGCCGATTCAGACAACCATCTACAGTTTCCAAGCTCCGAAGTTGGGGGGAAGCCATTCATTTGTTAGTGTATACATTGAAGGAACTGAATTGAGGAATTGAGGACATTGACATCAAAATTTGTTTTCGATTTCCGATGAATATGTTTTCAGACTTTTCTCGGTCTATCTGTCAAAGGATAAGTCTTTTCTAGTGGAATCCAAAGGAATATGCTCACGTTTATTAGTGATAGTTTTCAGTTGAGCAGTGAACAAATGAAGAATTAGTTAAACAAAAATCTTGTTTTCCAATTAAAATCGTTCGATTAATACGCTTTTAAAAATGTATTTTAAAAGTGCATTTCAAGGAATTAAATTGACATCCTCTGACACCTCAAGAATATGTGCAAAATATTATGTTAGTCAAAAGCCATACGGCTGGCCACACTTTTCCATCCACCAGCCAGTCGTCTGTCATCGTTTTCTAGTCCCATGGCCATCGTACGATTTCCAGTTTAGTTGACGTGAAGTACCGCCACCAGCCGAACCGATCACGTACCACCCCCCGCTTCTCACCATCATGTCCCAGTCTAATGCATGAAACCACAAAATTTCCCCATTTTCAAACTCCTCTCATACCGTATCATGTTTGTCCACAAACCCCGGCCGGCGACGATCTCCCATCCAACCAAGCACCGCACCGAAACGCATGCGAACCCGGAATGACTTATTACGATATATTAATTTATGTATGCAAATTAATCAAAACATAAATTTCGAGCATTTATTTGAGTATCGGTAGCGGCGCTGCTGCTGCCATAGAATCTCATGTGTTCAGTTGTTCCCTGTTCGGTTACTTTTTTTCCCGTCTCCCATATAACTACAACGTAGCTCGCACATAGGTGTCCTTTTCGGCGGGCTTGACAGTCCCCTTCAGGGCCAAGACCCGAGCCGCAACTCAACGGGGAAGGATGGTGCAAAAAACGACGACGACGACGACGTCACGTTTTTCGCCACAAGGGGTGAAATTTTCTCGCTTCCAATTTTGAACGATGGTGCCGATATGCGAGCGACATTTCGCGGAAGTTATTTTCCAATTGTGCTCGCTCGGAATAATGGAATGGGGGAGGAGAATGGGCGGCGTAGAGAGTGTCAGTCTCGGTCGCCATGTGCCCGGCAGTGTGCGGGCCCACGCGGGTGGAGGAATGTGACAAAAGCCAGGAGTGAAATTTGTCGAAGCCCTGGAAAATTGCGATTCGCGAAGAAGATGGAAAACGTGTGAGATGCGGCTGCCGATGATGGTTTTCCGGAAGGTGGGTGAGATCTTTTCGCGTGATACACGTAGCTAGCGAATGTGTGTGGTGTGCTCGTGTGGAGGGAGGTGGGGGGACAATAGTCGCTGGAAGGGGCGTGAAAATTTTATCGATTCGAAGAGTGTTGATTTATTGGGAAAAATTTTGAGTGGCAGAATGGGAAATATAGAGGTACGAAGTTATAAATGGAAGTCCTAATGAGTTTTCGCGTTTCGTGTATGATTTATTATATGCGAATAAAAGCTGAATTTAAATTTTGACTACAATCAGACCTGCATCATTTCGAATTGAAAACCTCTACAGAATTACTGCTTTTGTCTGAGAGTATTCTATCTTCTTCTTTTTCATGCTTATTGGTCGTCATATCAGCATTTACCTGCTTCTCAACTGCTCATGTAACACCACTTGTCATATCAATGTTTAAAACACTTCTTTTGAACAAAGCTTAAGTTTATTTTCTAAAGTCAATAACTTAATGTATAATGTAACCGAAAAGCGCAATAAATGTAACATGTCTGAACATTTTATTGGTCATACCAGATGTTTACTAAAACATCCATAATACAATGTCATATGGATGCTCCCTACAGCATGCTTACACAGATAAAAAGAAACATTTAATTTTCTGCGTTATCTAATTCACACGAAAGGAATGCTAAATTTGGCATAAAATAATGAGATATCTCTAGAGAAAATCGTCAAAAGGTCGAAAGTAACAATTGTAAACTTTGACTTACAACGTAAGTTTCCTGGAAATGCCAGGCTGCTAACGTGTATATCTACTACCGACGGGAAGATAATAACTCCCTTTATCTTTTTGTGGTGCTATTTTGTTTTTGGGAGCAAGCAGATCCCAGAAAAATACGCTAGGTGTCTTTGTTTACAAATGTTACTTTCGACCTTTTGACAATTTAAGCCGATAACGCCTGAATCCAGCCTGTTGTATGAAAGATTGCAAACAATTTCGTTGTTTACGCCACCTTTGGCTCGGAATAAAACGAGAGGAAATTTTATGCGCCTGTTAAAATTCATAATTTTTTTCTGTGTATAACATAGTAATATGTTGTTTCCAAGTAATTATTAACTTCGCAAATACTAAATATGTGTAATGATGCTATATTACCATGAAGAAAAAATGCAATAGACTTGCATATGACAAACGAATTTTCTACGGTATTATACTTTTGAATTCTATATGAAGCTCGGTAGTAAAGTATACAAGCTTAAAAAAGAATTAAATAAGGTTTTTTGGAACCCACGAAAATTCACTTGGGGAATTTCAAATGAAGTTTACAGTGCGGGTAAACACATTAGAAATAGTTTCCAATTTTAAATGTTCGTATTTTCTTTTCTGCATTTTGTTTGTGAAATTGAACAGAATAATGACATTTATTCCCAGCTGGAATCCTGATTCCTGCCACAGCCTCAAACCCAACGAAAAATGTACTCTTACTTATATTTCACAGAAGTACTTTTTTCTCACTCGTGACTTCAAGAGGTAGCTAGTACACTGAGAAAACATTTTCTAATCTAATCTAATCTAATCTTATCTGATACAAACGCAGTCAGTACGAGAAGGCATCCTGTAAATAATTGGGTAAGATGACGCCCAATTATTATTTTCTGTCAATATTTATGCTTGCAGCATATCCAAGACCTGTTACAAGCGTCAAAACTGCCAGGCCTACTACGTTGCATTAACCGCAAAAGATGATTCTGCATTGCATTAACCACAAAATATGAAATGAAAAGATTTGAACCACAACCACTGTGTCAAATATTCACTTTTTGTACCCAAAAACATAAGATAACTTTGACGAGTGATATACCCGTTATTCTCTCACTGTGCAACAGTGACAAGTTGTTACTTAAATGTATTACAACAAAACACGACAGAAAACAACAAAATGTTGTATCGATCATGGGAAAGAGACATAGTTGCTGTGACAAAGAGGGTTATTCCGAGAGTCGAAGTGACGTTTGTCACTTGACGAAGTGAGTGGCGAAAAGTCACCTGCAGTGACGTGCCTCTTCTGGGTAAATCAAATGGGGAGTCACATCACTGCATGTGACCTTTCTCACTTCACCAAGTGACTAACGTCACTTCAACTCTTGGAATAACCCTTGTAAATGTTGTGATTCGCTCATATGTTGCAACGGCCTTGTTTTCATGTATCAGGGACAAAAATGAGCTTTGTCATTATTGCCTGAAGAAAAATGCTTGTATCACATCACACACTGAACAAAAACGAACATTGTCTTCGGCAAACTTGTAGCAAATTGGCTATTGGAATTGAAATTGGAAAAAAATACATGCGTTTATGGCCTGATTTTCAACCCAGAATATCCTGAACATGAAGAAGTATCGAACTTAGCATCTACAGTTGTACTTAAGGCTTTTCCGTACATGCAAAGTTACGATATCTATTCAACTATGTTCATTTAGTTTTCTGAAAGATCAACAGATATAATGAGATAATCTGGGATGTTCTAGGTCGTCGAAACTGTCCTGGAGCTCAGAAATTACTACATCAGTTTTAATTGTAGCTTTTTCGGTTGTACAAAATAACAACATGTATTCACTGAATCATTTGGAAAGTCAACAGACATTTTGAGATAATTTTAGATGGTCATTCAAAGTAATATTGAGTTCATGACATTGGATCTACAGTATGTCCCATCAAAAAATGCAAAAGTTTTTCAATAATTATTTTTGGATAGCTTCTAACATTATTTTTTCTGTTTAAATGCGTCTGTGTAATCATCTAACTGTGTCATCTGAGACGATGTAAACAAAACAGTGGTTCGCGAGTAACAAAGTTGAGACAAATGTACGCAAAGGAGGTTGTGCCTAGTGTGCTGCTCGCCTAAAAGCCCGTAAAACAAATTGCAACGATTGTGGGATGCCACCTATCTATCGGTTACCGTATCCGACGTTCACTCCTTGATGGACCACGTCCACGAAAGCCGGAAAGTGGCCGTCCATGGTCCGTTCGTACACCAAAGGTCATCAGATTAGTGAGAGACAAAGTTAAACGAGATTCTATCAGATCGATCCGGAAAGATGACAAAATGTTCGTTCAGAGCAAGAGTAAAGCGCCACCTTGGTGTCAGCATTAAAAAAGAAGCAAACCATCATTGTATTCTCCGTTGAGAAAATGTTCACCATCGATCCCGTATCTAACATACGTACAGACAGGTTTATTTTGCCGGATGTTCCAGAGAACGTGAAATTCAAGTTTACAACCAAACATCAAGCCAGAGCCCTTTCGGCGCAGTTGCGTCCAATGGCTTGAAAATGCCTCCAGTATTTATCAAAGCTGGATTAAAAGTTAATATCGAGGTTCACATGAAAATTTTAAAAGCACCACATGTTATGCCATGGGTAAAAACCAACTTTGGAGCACACCAACACGTCGTTTTCCAATAGGACGGAGCACCGTGTCAGACCTCAAAAAGGACTCCAGCATGGCTGAAGGAAAACTTGGAATTTTGGCCAAAGGACATATGGCATCCTAGCAGCTCGGACTTGAATACTTTGGACTTAGCAGACTAATAATTCGACTAATACGAGACTCTGAAAGTCTTCACATTGTAGACGAAATATGCGTATCTGTCAAGATAAGCAAAGTTAGTTAGAATTAAATGGAAAATAATAATTTTTCTTTTCATTTCTAGTTATATAACTTGTTTTTTTTATGGATTTGGACTATAACTAATTTATCATGACTATTCATTATTGAGGCCTCCCTTTCTTCAGTCAATAGGTGCAGCTACAAAAAACAGTTCTACGGGGAACTTCGGGGAAGTTCTCTGCTGAACAAGGGAATTTCTTCAAAAACCACTGAGATGTTCTTCCAAGAAAGTCAGGAAAGTGCTTCCGAGAAAGTCAGGATAGTCCTTTTGAGAACTTCAGGGAAATTCTTCCAAAAGAAGCTTTTTAGATGATTTAAGGAAAGTTCTTTAGAGAACTTCAAGTAATGTTTTCATTGAAATTTAGAGAAGTTCTTCAGAGAACTATCGGAAAGTTCTTCAGAGAATGTCAGAGAAGTTCGTTCTTAAAACTCAGAGAAGTTCTTTCTTAAAACTCAGGGATGTTTATAGTAAAAAAAACAAGGAAGTTTCACGCCCTT